>SNQJ01S0031783.1:116175-165049 GCA_010110895.2 Picea sitchensis
GTCTTCCCGTGAGGGCTTTCACCATAAGGGGACCACTTTGGAGTTCATCCATATTTAATTCTTATCAACCATGAAAAAACAATGATGAGTCATATTTACATCAAACACTATTGGGTCCATTACCCAAACCTTTGTGCTATGGGTCTTTCTTCAAGGGTTGACATCAATGACAACCAACCTTAATCAACATCTTTTTGGGTCTCGAGGAAACCAGATTGCAAGGTGTTGAAGCGAGTTTCCAAATATTGGCTATGGGTATGGGCCATGAGGATGGGTGAACTGAAAAGGGGTCGGTGGGGTCAAAAAATTTGCCAAAAAATGATATGGATGAATGTGATAAGGGCGAAGAGATGAATCCAATGGAATAGGTCTCAAATAATGGTGACAAAATTTCCAGACTTTTTTTTTTGTTCACCTGCGGAGTTATACTCTGGTCTGAAGAATACTGCGGTGATGAAATCCCCAAATGCTTAACCAGAAAGAAATGTGTATTTACTTGGCAACCCGAACATCGTTGCGCAACAATAGATCTGGTCTGTTTTAATTTGTTTATTTTTCTGTCCCCCAAGGGTTAGGTATTCAAGGGTTCTACAGACAAGGGTTTGCCCTGTGCTATAGCTCTTCGATATACGTGTGGGGTCCAACAGTAGTACTCGACCCAATTTCTCAGGGCACTAACTAAGGAAGATAGACCGTACCCTTAGTCGTACTACCCGGCTACCCAGGTACTAGAGAGTATCTTCCCGAGTGCTGTTCTCGGTGACACTATAGCAGTCCGATGACCGATAGGTTTATCTAAAGAGCGCTTCAGGAAATCTAGGCTGATCCGTACACAGGTGTTGTTCGATGCGCTACCACTCGAAGGGGTACCAACAAGGGTTATAAGGGTGGCCAACAGATGTGCGCTTAAGAACCACTTGTATTTCCTGCGTGTATGAATCCATCAACCGCAGGTTTATGCGCATAACGACAGATCTCTATGGATTAAAGACGCCAGAATACGTTTCTACCCTGGAAAAAAAAAATTCCCACAATTTCTGCCAAGGAAAGTGCTTTGATACCACTTACAAGATACCGGATATAATAAATATGCAGAACAAAAATAAAATGCTAGAAATGGCAGAATAACAGTAATATAACCAACATAATCTCCACAATAACACATAAATGATATAAGAACAACAACATAAATAACACTTTGATTTAGAAAGCAATGTTCACAGGCCTCTTTGAGGGGGCAACCTCCAGTCGAGCAATGCTCTGTTACAATAATCTCCAAGCTAGGGTTTTCATACCCTCAACCCTTATTTATACTAAATATGTCTATCAAGAGAAGCATCTAGAGGAAGATCCTTCTAGAAGCAAAAGCTTCTATTAGGTCTTCTTACATCTGCCTTATTCTATTTTATTGAAAGGCCTTATTAATATTGACCTTTATTACATCCGAATATATTGATCTACCTATGTGCGGGTTAGGATCCTAACAATTCCCGAATATCTGACGGTCGTACCTGCACATGGTAGCAAGAAGAACCCCAGTGTTTCCCTGTATAGAGCTGCTTCAATGGCTCATTGACCACACAGACAAACATAAGTGCCTAATCAACGATGACAATGGTGGATGTGTCGTATTTTTTCTTCTGGTGGAGGTCCAGAAGTACTGAAAGCTTAGAGACTCGGAAGTACTAAAATCTTAGGTCCAGAAGTACTAAAAGCCATGAAATTTTACGAGTGCCACGACACCAACTGGGTGATGGCCTCGTGGTGGGGAGAAGATAATAAATTCACCAACCAGACCTCCGGCTGGTACCAAACGACCAGCCTAAGAGAACCATACATCTTTCTAATGGCACTCATCTGTCGATTGTATGGTGAGAAAGACTAATCCAGGTTTTCAGAGGCGTGGATGCCTCTAGCATACACAGTAGCTATCTCCGGGAGCGACTTCAATTGGGGAGTCATCATTTCAAAGAAGTTGAGCATCTGCATACAACAAGCTTAGACACCAAAATAAGGGGAGACTCCAGCCTTCTATATGGCATCATACTTGTTGGGCGTCATGTACGCCAGAAACGTCTTTGCTGGCATGAACTTAAGTTGGCATGTTGCAGAGCACTCGATCCATGTGTATTTCAGCATCCTATGGGAGAACAGGTACAAAAAATCCTACTCCATCATCTGCGATGAATTCATCGCATGCATTCATTTTATTCTTTTCAAGAAAGAGTGTCCAAGACTATCGGCTGCAGCCAAAAAGGTTATATCCAAGGTCGTCCACTAGTATCTAGATGAACGCGATACCTACATTAGGGTATTCGAGGCCACCAGAGCACCTCATCTCCTACCAGCACATGTCCTTGACCGACTTGTGGTGGGAGAGATATGCTACCAGACCATCTTGCAAGGTTACAATGCTACCCTAGTCAAAGATAAGAAGCGGGTGTTTATACTGTACAAATTCCATGTCGAATTCTACCTAGTGAAAGACACTTCCCAAGCCAAGCAGGAAGGGATGAACGAATTAGAGTTTCGATTCTAGACCGGTAGGTTCCACAAGCATGACCCAAAGGGTCTAGTCCTAAAACATGCATGTCAAGTGTCATCTCGCTAGCCATATGCCCATGACAAATTCAAAGACGAGATCTTCACAGAAAATGCTCGGGACTGGGACGAGGTGGTGGCATGAATGGTCGATCCCAAAATGACCAAGTTCAGAGCCATGAGTCTAGATGATCAAGAAAATACCATAGAATAATCAGGTCAAGAGTCCCTCAGAGCCAGAGAAGAAATGCTAGCGGCTGAAGCAACAGTTCCCCAAGTAGCGATTGAAGCAACATAAATTCCCCAGGTAGTCCCGATGCAAGGTAGAAGTACCCCCATGGATTAGGACGCACGTGAGAGGGTGTTATTCATGTTAGAGAATGCACATCGAATAATTGATTAGTTTCAAGATGACCTAGACCTCATAAACATGACAGGGCTCCCTGCAGACAATCCAGATAGAAGTCAGACGGACCCAAATGGCCCTAAATTCATAGACCTTGATGAAATTACTGGGTTAGACAACCCCGAGTTTGAAAATCCATTGGCCAGATCGTTGACAAGTGTTTTGTCTCAACTAGAGACAGTCGAAACATCAGGGAGGACAAGTCCATCAAACCCATTAAGCGATCTGATTAAAATATATGATGATGAGAGCCCAGAGGTGTCCCTTGTGACCCTTGTGCATATTGAAGAGGAAAAAGAGCTAGAGAAGACATCTTCCCCGGTTCCTGATTCTCAGATTCAAGGGCTCCCACAGACCGAACAAGAAGTCGAGAGTGTCTTAGACACTAAGCTTCCCAATGCACCACAAACACAAGCAGACATTCTGAAAGACAAGTCGAGGTCAGGCGAACAAAATGAAGAAGTTCTGCAGTAGACAATCAACATTTCAATGACTGATGATCAAGTAAGTACCAAGAATGCCCCCGATTCCTCAGTTTGAATTGATACTCAAACCCCCAACGAGTGACAAACATAATCTGAGCCTTCAGAACACAGGGAGGAACTTCGAGAACCCAACCCTGAACAAGTATACATCGTCGGGAGTCTAGGAAATAAACTCACATGGGGGGATCAACAGATTCCTGAACCTCTGGATGAAGTAGCCGACATACATGCTATAGCTTATGATCAGAAAAGGAAGGCTATCATCCAAAGAACCACCAAGAAGAGGAGGATTACTCTGGATCGCTCCATCCTCATCACCACGGAGGAAAACCTGATCAACACTGAGCATGCTAAGACATACAAACTCATTGACGTAGGGATGGCGATCATGGATGCCACCCTAGACAGAGCTAAAAGAGATGAAGAGGAGCTGGTGACCACTCTAAAGGAATTGGAACACTTGTGCCACTTGGCGAAGTATTACCAGGACACTACACAAGCCGCGATGTACCTAAGGAATGAATTCAAAGAGGCCTACAACAAGTTTACAGATGAACAACACCTATTCACTGCAAGGATAACTGAGCTTTAGGAAGACACCCTCATGGCACTTGCAACGTGCAAAGACATGGAGAGGTGGTATGAGAAAGAACAACAGGTCGTGGAAAGAAGCGAATATATCAGCGCGGTGCAAAAAGGACGAGATGCCGAAGAGCACCACATCCGGGTGCTAATGGAAAGCAACATTGACCGCATAAGGAAATCAACTGAGTATTAGGTTAAGATGTCCCAGGAACCCCATCGAGAAGTCCAAGAAAAATGGGCCAAGTGTGAGAAAAACTGGATCAAAATCAATCGGGTGATGAAAGACATCAGACTCCCCGAGTTTGGCATGCCCGATAACTTTGTTGACTTACGTGACATAGTTAGATCACACATTGAGAAAGATTCATCATGGGCCAAAGAAATAGAGAAGGTGACAGACATGGCGCCAGGTTAGGTGTGACAGTTTATGGAACACCCGATCAAAGCTCAGGCTATGTTGCAACAGTTAAGTGCCAGTATAGTCAAGTATCAGGAACATGCGATAGAGATAAGAGAGATTCGCTCGGCCCCAATGGAACAACATAGATTCCCATACACTAACACTTGTGAGGATCTGTTCATCAAGTGGTCGGAGTACGAGAAAAGTCACCCTCTTAAGTGATATCTTGAGATGACTCATAGAAAAACTCATAGGAGAGAACGCCATGTGGTGAATTTTGTTTTGCTTATCTGCACTTTAGTTGTTATTTTTAGTTAATTTTATGTTATAAATAAGAGCATCGACCGATTAGTTAAGGGTCGATGGTTGTTGCAAGAAATTATCATTATTGGTTTTGTTAAGAACTATTTCAGAGATGGCTTTAATTGAGAAGTCCTTTTGGGACCAAAGACAAAAGTTGTGTTTTAATCAAATGCATGTATGATTGGATGTGGAGAAGAATTGTTTCTTATTTCGTCTCATGAATGGATGCAGTAACGAGTAAGAGCTATTAAATCTATTGATAAGTTATCTGATGCAATGTTTTACAGTTCTTTCTTAATGATGAAAATTAAGCGTTGTGTTATTATGTGATTGATGATTAGAGTTGAGTGAATTATTTTACTTGCCATTGTTTATCACATGCATGTTTTCTTCTGATAAATTGTATCTCAATCAGTAATCAGAATACTCATACGGTTAACGTATTAGTACTAGGCATGTGGTAGACAATCAATGTCTGCATGCTTGAGTAAAGGGTTATCCCAAGCTCAACCTCTTCTCCAATAGTTAAACCTGTTCACATTTTGTTACCTAGTTGGTTTATACCGGATGTCCATCTTAGATCAGTCCCATATAAGAGAAAATACAAAAAGAGAGAACGTCCAAACTGAAGGAGAGGCCTTCAAAAGAAACGTAAAGCCCATCGATTAATTGGCTGGATCACAAGATCTGGAGAACCATTCCACCACTAAACGCTACAGAGTCTAGTTGGGCCTCGGTGGCAGGTTTGGTTCCTGTTGTTGAGTTAAAGGGATTCAAGACCCATCAACACATACCACCAACAATTATGACAGAGGCACACAAATTTAAGGAACAATTGGATGCATTTAATTTGAATCTCCCTCGCAACAGAGTATAGAGACGACCGAGCAACCGAGAAAACCTGCAACTTCCCTTGACCTGTTGAATACCATCTAATTGGACTTATATATGACAAGAATGAGAGGGCAAGTCTCTGAGACAATGGAAGGGGAAAATCCAAGACAAAGGTTTGACAAAACAACCTCTACGCCGTTGCAAATTCAGATGCAAAACATCCGACAGTTGCGACTGAAGGAGATGGATTGGAGCAAGCAATGGAAATTTTTTAAAGAATGGGAGTTGGAGGACAGCTGTTGGAAGCCTGAAACAATTGTTTTAGAAAAAGAAAGAATTATACACCTCCTAGGAGCACCACAAGCTGCCGACTTCGGGTGATGGAAGGAAGAAGTAGCAAAGTTTATTGTCATCCGATATCACCATGGATATATCTGGCTCGACATCCCAATAGAAATAACAGGTGAGCTCATTCACATAATTACCAGCATTCCAAATACATGGGTCAAGGTCCCAAAAACTTCAAATGAAAATGTTTGGATGAAAATTTTGACTGGGTCAACAACAACAAAAAATTCCTAGGGGTTACTTATCAACAAGATCCCTGAATTGCACACAAGATGGACTGCAATAATTGTATCATTATTCTTTATACCAGCTAGTCAAGCTTTCGATGTCAAAATGACCATGGTAGAGTCAATCAACCAAACATTTCAAAAGGCAGAAATATTCAACTGGTCTGAATACATGGCCGACATCATACAAACTACAAGGAAGGAAGGTATTCATTGTTAAGATGTCAAGGCACATTCTCCATATCAATGTGCCTATGACAGGTTTGCTTAATATGTTGTATTTGTTTCAGAATATCTAGTGTTAATAAAGCTTAGCTAATGTACTAGGGTTCTTTAATAGGCCAATAAAGCCTAAATTTTCATAGAAAAATGATTTCAAGCTAAGACCAGTAGGACCTTCTGACTCAAGCCCGGGATCGACCTCTTCTGAACCACCTATAGTATTTCTTTGTATTTATAACAAGGCGATACCACTCATTTCCATCCCTGATGAAATCACTTTCCCCTTTCCAGTGATTCTCAATAAGATCTCTTTTATTTATATATTTAGTAATGTGTGAATCAATATAGATAGCAAAAGCAACGAGTAACAAAGCTGCTCAGTTCAAACGAAAACTCCAATAGGGAAAAAGTAAGCTCAAACTATTTATTTTCTTGTTTCTCCTATGTGCTTTGTTGAGATTGTCCTTCTCTGCCTACTGATAAGATAATGATACTCGGGATGACCCAAAGGACCAAGTTCTCATCGATATCTTCAGGTTCGGTCTTGTCCATCCCTAGTAATAAGGGGAAAATAGTCGTAGGGCCCAAGATTTTATTTTCAATTTTTCCTCCCCAATATCGCATCTCTTGAGGCATCACTACTTACAACGAAGGTCTCAGAGATTGTGCTACGTTGTATCGAAGATGGGATCAATGCCATTTACCCCTTAAAATGGGATATCTAGGTACTATACCAGGAATTTGTCACACATTTTCCTTATAGAGAAAGAATATTGAAAAGAAAGGAAGGGTTAGGTAGAAATAAGGGCTATTATAGGTGGGGCTATTAGAGGTATAAATCAAGGTTAGATATAATTTAGGTTTAGTTTGATTTCCTGCAGAGATGAACCTATGCATTCCAACCTGACTGAGCAATTCTGGTCAGCTGAGTGGGTGCTAAAAGCCTATCCTCTAGCTGTGCTCAAGGATAGATATATTTTGACCAAAATTTTCCTTACTGTATGGGATTAAATGAGGGGCTTTCCTTCCCCAAAATTACTACATGATATTTGAATCACTTATTTAAAAACATGATTCTCTGGCCAACCAAAAAATATGTATTATTTCTTTTTTTATGGCTAGTACCTTATCCACCTGGCTTCCCTACCCACATGGGCAAGACCTTCCCACCAATACCTTCAAATAATTCAAGGAAAAGAAGCCCAATCAAAGCAATAGACATTTTCCATGACCTCTTGCAGGTAAGGAATCAGAAAAGGGTAGACTGGGTACCCTTAGTAAAAACAATGTGGATAACAATATTGTGCAACATACAATGTCCTCATCGAAACATTCTGCAAACTGGCACCTTAATTGGGTTATTACCTTATAATTGGATTTGCTCAAGCCGCATGGAATGCCCATACTATCTATCTATCATGAATGGGACCAATCCTTATCACTATTTTTGAACCCAGTAAGAATGTGATGACCTCTTGGTTTTGCCGCTTGCAATGAGCTTTAACAACCATGGCTTAGGCCTCATGTTTTCCTAGCATGTCTCTCCAACATTATTTCCTCTTTATCTATTTTCTTAGGTGTTATTTCATAGATCAAGCTTTGGTTCAATGTTAGGCTCAAATTAACCCTATGGTAGCCCCATTGGCGTCTTACGCTTCAGAAAAGCTCAAAGCTTGAATGAATAAAAAGTATCTCCGCCTATGGAAGAATTCAACTTCAATTTTCATCTGGTCAAATAATGTAAAGGAATCCTTCTCTCTATTGGCTTTACAAAGACCCTGGAGTGAGTGATTCGTTTGCATAACCATGACAATTTGAAGATGACGTCATAGGCTCACCAACTGAACTTAATTGGCTCCCCAAGGAGGATATGTTGTTCTGTAAAGAATTCCAAGAAACAGGTAAGGCCATCAAATTCTCTTATTTATTAATTTGGATAGCAATGGAGAAATATAGTCCATTTGGTGAACCTGCGTTCACAATTAAGAAGGTTCCAACAATGGAAAAATATATAATTTTCATAGTAGAGCAGGAAGGTGCCTCCAGATCGCTACCTCCACAAGAAATATTTCGACTATGGGTCATAAACTTAAAACACAACTCACATAGATGGCGTGTCGAGAAATGGGTTCGTCGGGCCCCGTCGAAACCCTGCCATATTCAGTTAGAACTTTACTGCACCAAAATTTGGTGTGGACTAGAGTCGGCCCCAAAACCAGAGGAGTTACATTATCAACTGACAACAGAATAAATTTTCACTGAATTAGAAATACAGATAGACCAGAAGACAAATTCCTCATGAAGTTAACCAACCAAGACTACCTTTGGTATTACCCCTTATCGACACAAAACATGAGGAATAAAGAGAAGGAAAGTTATACACATTACCCTTTGATGAAGACATTGAAACACTGGTGATCATTCCTGCACGACCTTCGCTCGGAAAAAGAAAGAAGCCAACAAAAAAAGATAAAGGGAAAAAGGCAGTCGAAGTCGAAGAAATATCTTACGATGCATAAGAGATCTGGCAGGAGACTTTTTAGTCGACTGGAGGTATCAACTTTAATGACCCCATCATTCAAGAAAAGATGACTAGTATCACTAGAAAAATTCCTGAAAAAATCAAGCAGACAGAGAGGCAGACCCGATAGGAGACAACTACGATGAATAATATTTTAAGCTCGCTAGTCGTACCTTGAATCAAGGAATCCATGGAGAAAACTAAATTACAAAAAGAGTGGTAAATGTTGATTAATTGGGTTGGTTGTCATTGATGTCAACCCTTGAAGCAAGTCTGGTAGCAAATTCTAGTAGCCCCAACAATATGATTAAGGGAATTCAGTTTGAATGATGTATAATGGTATGAAATTTAATATATTTTTAGGTAATACTATTCTAGATGGATAGTACATGTCATGCCATTTCTGTTGATATGTATAACGTCACATAACTCCTCACGGTTAGAAAAATCACGGCAAGAAAAGTTTTGTGGCAAAAAAAGTGCGGCAGGAAAATCGTGGCAGGAAAAGTGTGGCAGAAAAATTGCGACAGAAAAACCGCAGCAGAAAAAGTGTTGCAGGAAAATCACGGTAGGAAATGTTTGGGATAAAAAGTGTGGGAGGAAAATTGCGGCAGAAAAATCGCGGTAGAAAAATTGCGGCAGCATAATTGAGGCAAAAAAATCGTGGCAGCAGAACGCTACAAGAAGAAAAATGTAAGGTTTTCATATGTGTAGTGTTGAATCTATGAATCTGGTTGAGAGTTTTCCTTGTAAATATGTTGGATGCCCTCTTGGAAGTTTAGGGCTTGTTGTAGAGTTGATCTGAGGTACATCTACTAAAGTTTAGTATTGATTCATGTTTGAAGGCTTTTGGTTGAGGTATGTTGCTGAAGTTATTGGTATAGATAGAGGTTGTATAACAATGAGGTTCTAGCACACAATTTGAGGTACAAAGTTGTGGTATAGTGTTTGAGGTATATGTGATCATATCATATTGGCTGATGAGTATGCAGTGACAGGTTTATCAGTGACATATTTGACAGAACAGTTTGTAACAGTGATGTATTCAATTTCTACATTTGGCACTTATATTTTAGGGCAGTTGGACGAGGAAATGATAGGTGGTCGTAGCCACCTTCCATTTGTAGTTGGAGAACATAGGGGGTTGTATCCTCCTTTTGGTTGTAGCCAGATAATTGGGGAGTTGGAGCTTCCCTCAGGTTGTAGCCTGAAAATAGGGTGTCAGAGCCTTCTTCCAGTTTCAGCTAGAAAACAAAAGAAGTTGGTGCTTCCAATGAATGTAATTCTTAAAGATACATAAAAAAAAAACATTCTGTGGTTTTTCTCCGCATTGGGTTTCCATGTAAAATACTGTTGTACTGTGTATGTGTGTGATTGCTCATTGTTAATGGTTTATTTATTTTGTACATGATTGAATGATATTAATAAATCGATCATAAAGACAAATAACAATTATACATTGTGGTAAAAAAGGATTACAATTGCTCTATTATTGATTCACCCCCTCTTAGTAATCCAAAAATTGGTATCAGAGCATGTTCCTTCATAAATTAGTTTAACCACTGAAAGGTAGATCATGGAGAGAAATAATGTGTATAAAAATGGAATACCATAGTTTGATGGACATAACTATGCATTCTGGAGTAGAAGCATGAAAATATATGTGCAAGCACAGGTATTTGAGGTTTGGAAATCAGTTGCAAATGGATATAAAGAACCAACATTTCCGCTAAGAAATAAAAACGAAAAAAAAAAACTCAGTCTAAATAATTCAAAGGCCACAAATGCACTTATGAATGGTCTTTGTGATTCAGTATATACCAAAGTTATGCATTGCAAATACACTAAAGAAATTTGGGACAAACTTCAGAATACCTATGAAGGAAATGAAAAAGTCAAGCCTGCAAAGCTTCAAACTTACAGAGGTCAATTTGAATAACTAAAGATGAAGGAAGCCGAGAATATTGCAGCTTACTTCTTACGAGTTGATGAAATAATGAATGCAATCATACGATTGGGAGAAAAAATTGATGAATCTATAATTGTTCAAAAGGTACTAAGATCTCTTCCAATGAGATTTGATCATAAGATCTCAACACTAGAATAAAGAGAAGGTCTAGACTCAATAAGCATGGATGAACTACATGAAATTTTCACAGCTTACTAGATGAGAACATAACAAGAGAATCCAGGTACAAAAGAAGCATCATTCAAAGCATCCAAGAAGTCAAAGAAAAAGGGAAATCAAAAGGAAAAAGAAGATAGAAACAACAGTGACATCTCAAAGGACGACGAAGAAGTAGCCAACTTCGTCAGAAGACTGAAAAAGGGAACCGACGACAGATATACAGGTAATATTCTATTGATTTGTTTTAATTATGATGGTATTGGTCATTTTGATAACAAATGTACTCATAAGAAAAAGAAAAAAAATGATGAAGATGATTCAAATAACAGACAAACATATAAATGAAAAAGAACCAAAAAGAAAGTCTTCAAGAAAAGTTTTTTCACCAAAGAAGACATCTCCTCATCAGATGAAGATGAATTCAGTGAAAGTGACACAGAAAGAGTTCTATTCATGGAAATATAAGATTCTGATAAAGAAGGCACCGAAGAAGAATATGAAGAGACAAAAGTTGACTACCGAGAATAATTGTTGAGTGTTATAGAAGTTATAAAAAGAGAAAAGAAGAAAAACAAGAAGCCCCAAGCTGAACTAGACAAGAAAGAAGACACTCAAGAACTGGAGTAGATGATCACGGAAATGAAGGTTCAAATAGAAGAAGATAAAATAATTGAAGAAGCACGCAAAGAACAGTTAGAAGAAAGAGACACGATCATTGGAAATTTGGAAGCAAACATTGTCACATTGAGAAAGGATCTTCAAAATAAACATATGAAAAACAACTCAAAAGTTTTGGATGACATTATCAAAATTCAAAGGCCTAATCATGACAAGTCCGGACTTGAATACAATCAGACAGAAAAGGGATCAAACTCCAAAATGACAGATCAAGAAACATATCCAAAAAGCTATGCAGAAACAGTCAGAAGGGATAGGGAGTTCTACAAGGAAGATCATAGGGACACTCCTCCACCTAGAAGATTCATATTTCAGAATCAACGATAGTCAGAAACAAACATGCCTCAGGAAGAAGAAGGATTCAAAAGAGTAACTCCTTTCATAAGATCTTCAACTCCTAGGTATCAAACTATCTTTTTTGGTTTAGGTTATGCATGCAATAATTTTGGACATAAAGCTGTAAATTGCAGAGATATTAGCAAGTACATAAAAAACTTTGAAAGTCATACACAAAATGATTATCCAAGAAGGCCTAGTGAAACACAGAGAAGAAGATACAACATGTTTGAATCATTGAGCACTGAAGTGGAATTCTACAAGTGCAACAAATTTGGACACATGGCCAAAGATTGTAGAATGACAATCCCTCCTAGAGAATCACAACAGAATAACAACAATCATAGATAGGAACCTCATAAGAGAACATGGATAAGAAAGAAGAATCAATATAGAAATGAAGAATGCACACTCACTCTACAACCTAAGCATAAGAAATGTGGTTGGTATGTTGACAGTGGTTGCTCAAAGAACATGACATGTGTTGAAGACATGTTTCTAACATTGAGAAAGGAAAGAGATGGATCAATCTCCATTGGAAACAACGATTCAGCTAGAATCATTGGAGAGAGCATAATCAGAATTGGAAACAAGGATACCAAGGCATAAAATGTTCTACTAGTGGAAGATATGAAACATAATCTTCTAAGTGTAATTAAAATGTATGACCAAGGTCACAAGATTATGTTCGATTCACAGAAATGCGAGATAAGAAAAGTAGGCTCAAGCAAATTGGTTGCAACAACTGTAAGAACTTCAAGCAACATATATGTATTAAGTGAAATTGGAAATGAAAAGTGTTGTCTAGGGAAGGAAGATGAAATTTGGCTATGGCACAAAAGAATGGGTCACATAAACTTCGATAACCTTGTCAAAGTCAGAAAAAAGGAAGTAGTTATAGAAATGTCCCAGATCATGAAGCCAACCAACACATTATCTAAGCATTATCAAGGAAGAAAGAAAACAAAGACCAGGTTCAAATCAAAAAAATATTCAACAATAAGACCACTGGAAATTGTGCATACCGATCTAGTTGGACCAACTAGAAAAATATTGGTTGATGATTATACAAGAATGACTCCATTTTTTTTTCTCAGGAACAAGTCAGAAGCATTTGAAAACTTCAAGGTATACAAGGAAATGGTTGAAAATGAAATGGATTCAAAAATCAAATGCTTGAGATCTGATAATGGAGGAGAGTTTACTTCAAAGGAATTTATGGATTTCTGCAGCAAGCATGGAATAAAAAAGCAATCCTCCGTTGCTAGAACAACTCAACAGAATGGGGTTGTCGAAAGAAAGAACATGGAAATACAAGAAATGGCTCGAACAATGTTAATGGATTCCAAGTTGACAGACGTTTTTTGGACACATGCAATGCATACACCAGTTCACATTCAAAACAAAGTAATGCTTAGGAACAACAATGAAAAAACCCTTTACAAGCTATGGAAAGGAAGACCGGAAAATGTGAAGCACTTCAGAGTCTTTGGAAGCAAATGCTACATCAAAAGAGAAGATGACATAATGGGAAAGTTTGATTCTTGTGTAGACAAAGGCGTACTTGTTGGTTACTCAAGTACAAGGAAAGCATACAAATGTTACAATCTAAGGCTCAACAAAGTTGTGGAAAGCATCAATGTAATGGTTGATGAGAAAGGTGAACAAAAAATAAAGGAAGAAGAAAAAGAGTTAGTGGAACATGTTTACGAAGAAGAAGAAAAGGATGAATAAGCAACAGAAGGGGAAGATGAATAAGATCAAATAGAAGTAGAAGAGAAAGAACAACAAGTACCTCCAAATACACCTATCAAACGAATACAAAAGAATCATCCGTCAGATCAAATTATCAGGAACAAAGATGCAAGAGTTGAGACTAGAAGGAGAATTTGTTCACCAGAACAACTACACCTAGCACTCTTATCTTCGATTAAACTAAACAGTTTTGAAGAAGCCATCAAGGATGAATTCTGGATAAAGGCCATGGATGAAGAATTGGATCAGATAGATAAGAATGACATTTGGGAATTGGTTCCAAGACGAAGGTACAATAATGTGATCAACACAAAATGGGTCTTCAGAAATAAATTGAATGAAGATGGACATGTTACTAGGAATAAATCTAGATTGGTATGTAAATGATACACACAGGTTGAAGGTATCTAATTTGAAGAGACATTTTCCCCAGTTGCCAGAATGGAATCAATTAGATTGATACTAGCCTATGCATGTTCAAAGAGTATTGAAGTGTATCAGATGGACGTGAAATAATCTTTTATGAATGGAGAACTAGAAGGAGAAGTCTACATTGAGCAACAAGAGGAATTTCATTTATCAAAAAATGAAGATTGTGTTTGTAGATTAAAGAATGCCTTGTATGGTCTCAAAAAATCCCCCAAAGCATGGTATTCCAGACTAGAAAGATACTTACAACAACAAGGGTTCAGGAAAGGAAATGCAAACAACAACCTCTACATCAAGGTACTCAAGATAGTATTTTATTAATTGAAGTTTAAGTTGATGATATTATTTTTGGAAGTGATGATGACATGTTGAGACAGAAATTTGTAAAGGATATGCATAATGAATTTGAAATGTCATTACTTGGAGAACTATCCTTCTTTCTAGGTCTTCATATATATCAAAGAAACCAAGGCATTTTTATTTCTCAAACCAAGTATATCAGAGAAATGCTAAAGAGGTCCATAATGGAAGATTGCAAACCAACCAGTACTCCTATGCAAACGAGTTGCAAGTTAACTAAAGATGATGATTCAAAGTCTACAGATCAGAGGTAGTACAAGTCAATGATTGGCAACTTACTTTATGTGACAACATATAGATGAGATGTAATGCAAACAGTTGGACAGGTGGAAAGATTTTAAGCAACACCAAAGGAATCACATGTTATAACAGTAAAGAGAATATTCAGATATCTTAAGGGTACATAAGAGTTTGGATTATGATATCCAAAGGGAAAGGATTTATCACTTATTGCCTACACAGATGCAGATTGGGAAGGTTGCATTGATGACCAATGAAGCACCGGTGGAGCAACGTTCTATTTGGGTGAGTGTTTGGTATCTTGGCTAATCAAGAAACAATCATCAATATCATTATCTATAGTCGAAGCAGAGTATATTGCAACAAAAACATGTTGTACACAGGTCCTATGGATGAAACAAACTCTGACAGATATACAGGTTGAGTATGATGAGCCCATTCCAATCTACTGTGACAATACAAGCGCCATCAGTATCTCAAAAAACCCAGTGATGCACTCCAAGACGAAGCACATTCCAATCAAGTATCACTTTCTACGGGAACATGTTGCAGAGAAGACCATCAAAGTTGAATATGTGGGAACAAAAGAACAAGTGGCATATATCTTTACAAAACCACTTCCAAGGGAAACCTTTGAGTATATTCGCCAGAGACTCGGAGTAATTTCTACTCCAAAATGAATGCTTTTGAATGCTTATCTTATATGTCTTAGATTTACACGAGGACACACCATAAAGAGGGCAGTTCATGTTGGGGGAGAAGTTTCAGGAAGAGTTTCGTCAGGGGGAGTAGCCCCAAGGACAATTCAGTTAGGGGGAGAAGCCCCGAACGAGAAGTTACCTTTTCCATTGATGTTAAAGGGGGAGAGATTTACGAGATGCAGGATAGAGAGTTAGATTCTTGGAGAGAGAGAGCACAGAGGCATGGTTCGAGGGGGAGCGATGGTCACAGGGGGAGCATAAGAGATATGAATTCAGTATTGCATCAGATTGTTACCATCAATGCCAAAGGGGGAGATTGTTGATTAAATGGGTTGGTTGTCATTGATGCCAACCCTTGAAGCAATTCCGGTAGAAAATTACGCTAGCCCCAACAATATGATTAAGGGACTTTAGTTTAATTGATGTATAATGGTATGAAGTTTAATATATTTACAAGTAAGACTATTCTAGATGGATAGTACATGTCATTCTATTTTCGATTATATGTGGAACGTCACATAACTCCTCATGGTTAGAGAGTTTTGGCCTGGTGAAGTTGGAGAATCCTCATGAGTTATCTAGAAGGTCAAAGAAGTCGAATTAATTCTAGAATCTCCTAGAAGCAGTTGACTAGTCAAGTGGGTGAAACTAGGAGTTAGCCATGGGTTAAATTGTTGCAATAAGAAAATAATTAAAAATAATTTAGTTGCAACTAGAAGTGGAGAATTTACTATTTGTAGCAAAGTGAGTTAGAAGTGGACAAGTGGTTAAAAGTGGGTTATCCCTAAAAGAAGGAAAGTGGGTTAAGTTGGTTAGAAGGTAACCCCTTGAGAAAACTACATGGAAGTATACATAAGAGAGAAATGATCTCCCATTAGCACCTATTGAATATCATTGAATATCTATTTTGTGAAAGGTTATTTGGGCAGGTATTATTGATAGAGAAAAAGTGTGGCATAAAAATCGCGGTAGAAAAAGTGCGATAGAAAAAGTGCGGCAGAAAAATCGAGGCAGGAAAAGTGTTGTAGCAGAAAAATCATGGTAGGAAAATAGCGGCAGAAAAACCGCGGCAGAAAAAGTGCGGTAGAAAAATCGCAGCAGGAAAAGTGCGATGGAAGGAAAAGTGCAGCAGGAAAATCGCGGAAGCAGAATGCTACAAGAAGAAAAAGGTATGGTTTTCATATGTGTAGTGTTAAATCTATGAATCTTGTTGAGAGTTTTCCTTGTAAATATGTTGGATGCCCTCTTGGAAGTTTAGGGCTTGTTGTAGAGTTGATCTGAGGTAGATCTATTGAAGTTTAGTATTGGTTCATGTTTGAGGGATTTTGGTTGAGGTATGTCGCTGAAGTTATTGGTATAGATAGAGGTTGTATAACAATGAGTTTCTAGCACATGGTTTGAGGTACAAACTTGTGGTATAGTGTTTGAGGTATATGTGATTAGATCAGATTGGTTGATGAGTATATAGTGACAGGTTTCTTAGTGACAGATTTGACAGAACAATTTGTGACAATGACATATTCAGTTTCTACATTTGGCACTTATATTTCACGACGGTTGGACGAGGCAAGGATAGGGGGTTGTAGCCACCTTCCGGTTATAGCCGGATAACATAGGGGTTTGTAACCTCCTTCTGGTTGTAGCCAGAGAATTGGGGAGTTGGAGCTTCCCTTAGGTTGTAGCATGAAAATAGGGGGTCAGAGCCTCCTTTCAGTTGTAGTTGGAAAACAAAGGAAGTTGGTGCTTCCAATGAATGTAATTCTTAAATACACATAAGAAAAATCATTTTGTGGCTTTTCTTTCGCATTGAGTTTCCACGTAAAATACTGGTGTATTGTGTATGTGTGTGATTACTCATTGTTTATGGTTTATTTATTTTTCACATGATTGAATGATATTGGTAAATTGATCATAAAGACAAATAACATTTATACACTATGGTAAAAAAGGATTACAATTTCTCTATTAGTGATTCACCCCCCTCTCAGTAATCCAACAGTAAGTCTAGAAAAGGTAACAAAGACCCGGTCATAATTAGAGTTCAGGATGAACCCGACACCAGGCAAAAGAAGAGTGACCGACTCGACAATTGACTTGACAAGAGAATACCCACCACCTGATCTAATAGCCATAGTCGAGGAATGACTTGCAATGAAGAAGAAGAGACAACTTATAATTGTTGAGTCGTCGGAAGAAACTGAGTCAGACCAACAATCTACGTCGATCGACGAGGATATCGAGATTGATGGGCCAGAGCAGTCCAAGTCGGTCAAAGGAATATTAATCCAGTTGTCTAATCCAGTTTAAATTCTACAACAACATGAGTCGGTCGATAAAATACTATTCCATTCAGTCCATCCATTCGAAGATATACAACAGTCGGTCAGTCATCAGGAATTCAACCTCCAGGAAATCGATACCCAGGATGTTAATGTTCCCAAATCAGGAACAGTAGAGATTATGACCAACGTATCCATAGAAGAAGAACACATAAATCAACAAGATAACTTGGTAGAACAACAAGAACAACAAGAAAACAAAGATGAATCCTTCCCATAAAATTCTCTGACTAAGGACATAGTACAAGGTCTGACATAGGCTCAATAGTCTCCCTTGCAAAAAGAAACCGAGCAGTCATAGCAGAAGGAAAAAATAGTAGGGGAATGGGTCAATCAGACTCAATTACATGCACAACAAGCAACACAATATCAAGATAAAGACGGTCAACAAAAACACCAGGAAAGAGTAAAAATAAACCCGTGCAAATCATCTTTAAAATGTCGCAACCATCCATCCCATTTGGATCAGCTGTCGAAACTACACTCGACCCGAAATCAATATCTGACCAACACCTCTTCAACTTACATCAAGTCATCTCATAAGAATCAACAAAGAGGTGGAAAAAAGTTATTAAAAAAGGAAGTCAGGTTTCAAAAAGAAAGGAGGATCTAAGGAAAATGCTACAGGGATGCAAAGAGAAGGTCATAAAGCATTTAGGAATAGAGAAACTACTAGAAATGGAGATCCCCTTGGCGGGTTTTAAATAATTGGTCCAAAGGTTGATCAAAGCTAATACAAAAAACCAACAACAATTCGAACTTCTCCAAAAGGAAAAGGAAGATATACAATAGCAATGTCGCCTGTCAATGACTAATAATTAAAGAATTCAAGAGCAGACAACCGCCATCATTGTGACAGAATACAACAAACTTAAATGAATCATACAAAATATGAAAGAAGTAACCAAGCATGCTACAATGCTAAATTCAGTGGTAAGTAACTGGCGAATCTACTGTGAAACTGCATTCAGCAAGTGTAGAATACAAAAAATTGTGGTTGAAAACATAGAAAAGAACAAAAATATGGCGACTGACATCAAGACCAAAGAGGCCCTCACAAGTCAGTTAGCAAAAGAAAAAGTAGTAGAGTCACAACTCTCACAAAAAGAACAAGAATGGAAAAAGGAAGGGCACAAAGTACAATTGGAAATTGACAACGTAGTAATTCGCCTCGCACAATGCAGAGAAAAAATTCAAGAGATAGAGCAACAGATTGACCTAGAATCGGCCGCAGTACAACAAGTAGAAATATCAGAAAAAATAAACTTGCTTGGATAGATCAAGACACTAGGCTTGGAAGCACACCATTCGATCAATGCATGGCATGAATTCACCCAACATCTCCAACATTAATCTCCCAATATCCTACAGACTTCCTTCGATGCCAGTAAAGAAAGAAGACAAAAGAACGTAGCTGAATCGACTAGCGACATAGATTTCGACGTAGTAGGATAGTCGAATATGGCCCCATAATCCTATCAAGCGCCAAAATGTTTTGGCTATAATTCCTCTTCTTTCTCTCTTTCTATCATTTTTTTGTAAACAATCAATGTTAAACAAAGTTATGTTATACTCCCGTCTTGCTTGGGATAAGAAATGAATTGAGGTGGGGGGAGATGTTGTAGGGGATAATCGACTCTGTCGACTAGACCCAACAAACGACTAAGAGTTAGTCGGTCGATCGACAAAGTTGAAAGTATAATTCAGTCGAGGGTTCTATTAACCGACCGACCCAAGAAATTAAGTAGTTACAACTTCCCGATAACTTAATATTTAGGTATAAATAGACAAGCATGTATCAGAGAAAATGTCTCCATTGTGATGTATTGACTCGTCCATATAATAAAGAGTTGTTATTTGGGATTCCACTACTTTGTGTATGTCTTTGTCCATATGTATGTATATGTGATTCTATGCTTTCTTATGTATTGAAATACTAGTAACACTCCCCTACTTTTCCCTATATTACAACAGTGATTACAAAATTGATCACAGAGGGTGATTGCAAAGTGGACCAGTTATGGGTTGTGATGAGTTGAAGCACTTGGGTGAGTTTGGAGACTTGAAATAACCTAGAGAAGCTTCACAACAAGGTGGTTGGTTGGGCACATTTTCATAATCACATCTTCGTGTTGTGCATCACCAAGAACAACAATTGAGTCGAGCCCGGTTGTTGGTCGAGTGGGTCGACCACAACCTTCAGACAAGGTAGTTGTTTACATAGTTATGATATTCACTTAACAACAATATGACTTGGAAATCAAGTGGTGTGTGCATAATGGCTTGAAGCGGAAGCACTCAAGGTGTGGAGATGGGTTCGACTGGTTGCATGAGAATTTTGGGACTTAGATGTGTTTTTAAAGTGGATAGATGGACTCAGCCTTGGATCGCAGCGAAGGTGCAATGCAAGTTTCTGGAGTTGTGCACAGTGATTGAGGGGAGTTCATGCGAAGAGTCGGTGGCTTGGGCAAGTGAAGGTCCAAGACAAAAGACTTAAACCATGGGTGCCCAAGAATTTCGTTGGAAAGGTATGGTTGGTTTTGAGTTCTTGCATTTCCTAAGTGTTGTAGTGATTTATTTGAAGGGAAGTCGGATGACTTGGTGGTTCAAGTGTAATTTGTTTTGATGGTGAAAACCGACAGAATTGAGGGTGACTCAAGTGGTGAAAATTTGAAGAAGTCATGCAACAGTTGGGATGCCTTGACTTGGGTGAATGTGTAGAGAACTTGGGGTGACCTGCTTGGACGAGTCTTGTGGTGCACTTAGGCATATTTTGATGTAGTTGTGGAGGTGATTTGAGGATTTACCTAACTCTTGGATGAGGTACCTTGGTGCGTTCGTTCCTTAGCCAGATTTGTTGGGTCACGCGATGACTTGGCAAGTCATGATGGCAGTGCCAGAGTTTGGACACTTGTAGGAGGTGAAAGGAAGCTTTGTTCTAGGAGATGGATGGAGTCAAAAGAGAAGTCAACCAAGAATTGTTGGCATTCAACCTGAATGGATAGAATGCATATCAATTGACTTGAGTGGTGTTCGCGTTCCTTTGATATGAGACATTGGATGAGGCAGAGCATACCTTGGTGATGTGCGAATGATTATGCGATGATTTAGAGATCTGAGAGGGTTGTTGGTTGAGGTTGGTAGAAGTATTGGTTTAAATGTGCCTAAGGCATGAGAGTTCTTTGAGATGAATTATTCTACATGGAGCACTTTGGACAATTTATTGGGACGTTTGAGGACTGTGGATGAGTGGGCCACACTCATCACAGATGTTGAGTTACAGAGAGGTGACTCGACGGAAGAAGGTGAGTAGAGGACTTGCCTTAGTTTTGAGGATTGTGCGGACAAACAACTTGCAACATGAAGAGATTACTTGGGCATGGGCATTTCTCTGCTCTTTGGAAACATGGTTGAGGGTGAATTGTAACCATTCCAAGGGATAGAGAGGTAGACGCAACAACATGGCTAGGTGATGAAGTAATGGGGAAAAGGAATTCTAGACGTGCAATTCTTGGCACAGATAAGACACTTCATATCCGAAGATGCAAATGAAGAGGATGGGGAGAGTAAGACTAAGGAATCCAAACTTGTGGACTTCATCATAGGTTGAGTCACAAGGGTGGAGTTGGTTGGACGTGCGACACACAATGATTCTTTGACTATTCACAGACTTGGATGTGACTCAGATTGTGTGACTTGCAACATATTGGCTAACTGTGCCATGAGGTGGGAAATGGAGTAAAGTTATTGTGGATGACTTTTTTGGGGGTTTACTTCAAAATGAAACAAGGTGAGGGGAAAAATTTCCTTGGTCTGAGGTTGTTGTGCAAACAAATTCCATTGGAAAAGGAAGTGACCAGTTTGTGCATGAGGGTGTGCAGACTCAAGGAGTGTGATGGTTGGACTGGCCATTCAAATAGTTCATAACTTGGGCAAGAAAAACAACAAGACAAAGGGGCCGAGAGTACGAACACACTAGTAAGTTTGGAGGCACAACACTTGGACATTGTGGATTATCTCCTTGACGAAGATTGGATTTGGCAGTAGTGAGGCAAGGGTGGATAATTTCCTTAGTATTTGGAGTTAGATGGAGTGACAGAGATGCGACAAAAAAGACTAAGTTCAGGCATGAGGAAGTGCATTATCATGAGTTGGACACGACAATTGGACTAGCTACCCAATCATTTCAAGGCATGGGGATATCAGTGTGGAGAGACATGGTAGATATGGTTGAAGTATGGATGCAACAGTAAGTTCACAAGAGTTCAACACTTAGACATTTTTGAAGTTTTGATTGAGGTTGCAGTAATAGCTAAGGAAACAATAGCAGCATGACATAGTGTGATCGTCATAGTAGGACAGTGGAAGCTTGCACATTGTGGAGAAAGTTGGGGAGGAGACAAAAATTTGGGTAGAGAGCAGTGAAAGTGGTTGCACGAGGTTGCAAATGATTGCAGTGCAAGTTGGAAACTTGGGGCTTCCACTTCACAAGGAAACTCGGGGTTTCCATTTTGCAGGGAAATTTGGGGTTTCCAGTTGGCACAAATCTTGGGGTTTCCAATAGACTTAGTTGTGGTAGGGGCATGAGTTTAGGAAGAGACTTGGAGATCGTAGATTTTGTCTATGTTGCTAGGGATGACAATGACTTGAGGTGGGGGAAGATGTAAGGTAATCGGCTATAAAATCATGGGCACCCTTTCCCAAGTCCTCAAGGAGACATAATTTGGGGTTGCTCTGACATCCAAGAGTTGCATCAGTTCGGAAGGTGAGTGCCTGTGGCACACGAACATGCCAAGGGGCTTGCCCAAGCATGATGCATAGCATGGGGTGCACCAAAGAGGTTAGGTCCCATCGACATGAGGATCACACCAAGGTTGGGGCACGTTGGTCCCAAGGGATGTGAAGGTTGACGAGCGCACTCGTTTGTTTGGGCACACCAGGTCCATGAAGGAACGCATTGATTCGTTTGGGCACGATGGTCCGTGAAGGGGTGCGACACACCCAAAGGAAATGACAATTCACGAAGGTGACGTTTGGAGTCCATATAAGAGCACAAGTTGCACAACCAAGAAGGAAGAGAGAAAGTGAGGAGGACACGATCAACTTTGGGGTTTTGCGGTAGATTTGGACAAGGAGGGGTGAGCTCCCTCAAGGAGCCAAGTCACTCCACATGGGAGGACTTGTGCTGCCTTGAGGTGATTCTGTGGACAAAGTTGGGGTGACCTTCTTTGAGTTGAGTCTAGCAGCAGGCAAGGTGACTTTGAAGTTGGGGAAGTCTTGTCGCAGGTCTGGGTGAGGCATGCTATGAGATGAAACCACAAGTTTGTGTGAAGCCTTGCAATAGAGAAGAGATGGTGAGTTTGGGGTGGATGCACATTTGTGGTGCACTGCAGGAGTTGTGAAAGTTATTGCGATGAATGAGTCTTGGTGTGACGAATTTGTGTATGAGTGTCTTGGTGAGGTGAGGCGAGGCGAGTTGCATAACTTTACATAAGTTTTAAACCAAGCCGATAGTGCTCATATTGTAAATGTTTCACAACAATAAGATTTATTCGGGTGTTAGGCTCATTTTGTGCACTGTATCTGTGTGTCTCTTGTTTGTTTCACAAGTGTTCTCTTGGTTTCACATGTTCTTGTATGTATGCTTAGATGACTAAGTGTTAAGTTGTTAACAAGATTTTCTAAGTATACAAGTGAGTTGCACTAGATTAGGAGTGTTACTCGCCTGTATTCTAGAGCGGAGTATGAGTATGCTCTAGGTGAAGAGGCATAGTTCAGATGAAGTATCCTTGGCGTTTCCAGGTAGCCAAGTGAGAACCGTCGCGGTGTCGCGCACCCTCAAGGGGTGCACAATAGTAATATTTGGGCAGATGTTCTATGGGGACGTGACACCTAGGAGAACAAATGACTAAGAACCTTTCATAAGAAGCTTCGCAAGGAAATAAACTTTCAAACCGAGAAAATAATTTTTTAAAATAAAATTATATATTTATTTTCCAATTTTTATTTTAACTTATTATCAATTATTATAATCAAATAAAATATCATTAAATTTTTTGAGATTGTTATCATTTATTAAACTTAGATTTATTACACTTTAAAAAATAATAAAAAATAAATCGATGGTGTGCATATAAAATTGGTTAAAAAGTGAATTTCCGCATAGAAAGAATAAACTAGGTGGCATATCTCATGTAAAAATGGTGGCCACACACATGGCTTCTACTGCATGATGCCATTTTAATGGGATATATAATGCATTTAACCGTGTTCTTGGGAATTTTAAGAAATGTGTTGAATATGTATGGGTAGACCATGATACAATGTAAAACCCTATTCTTATGAGCTTCTTATACTCTCCTAAGGCATGTATGTTCTTTGAAATGACTTATTCTACTTGGAGCACTTTGGACATTTCTTTGGGACATTGGAGGGTTGTAGATGAGTTGGCCACACTCATAGAAGATGTTGAGTTGCAGAGAGGTGAATCGATGAAAGAAGGTGAGTAGAAAAATTGCCTTAGTTTTGAGGATTGTGTGGACAAACAAATTGTAGCATGAAAAGATTACTTGGGCATGGGCATTTCTTTGGTATTGGGAAATGTAATGTACCTCAAATTTACCATAAAAAAAAAATTTCTATGACGAAATTCCCTTTTGTTTAAACTCAGAATTTAAGAGAAGGTAAGTTTTATTTCTGTCCATAATCTAATTATGAAAGGTTCGAGATACTTAAAGGTGCATGTCTTCATGGAAAACAAACATCACACTACACATCGATTTAACTAGATTAAAACCTTCCAATACAACAAATTATGTACTTGTCACGCCCTGTACACAGTAACTCATAATGTTATCTGTTATCTTTTATCCTACCCCTGTCTCAGATAAAAAAAATTCTCCATCGATCCTACCAGTCCATTCCTTACCATGTGAGAGTTGTTCATATAACCAATAATTCCTGCTATGCTCCTACAATTGTTTTTGTGAAAGACAGTGTTCACACGACTTTCGGTGATTTTCCAATGCCGAACACACAAATACAAAGGGGCCACGTTGTTTGCTAAAACACGAAAAAAAATGGAAGACTGTGGCCTCAGTACATCGGGGTTTCAGGGTTCGAAATTCCGCGGTTTCAAAATCCCAAAACATCAAAACACAACATCTCTCGAATTCACGAAAGTGGGTCCAGCATGTCGGGGTTTCGGGGTTCGGGACTTCGCAAGTGCAAGCACCCGAGCCTCACTCGTTCAACCTCCGAAATGCGAAAAGTGGAAAGGTTGGACTAGTGCTTCGGGGTTTTGGGGTTTGGAACTTCGCGAGTGCAAGCGCCCAAGCCTCACATGTTCTACCTCTGAAATGCGAAAAGGAAAGGTGGGACCCATACCTCGGGGTTTCGGGATTTCGCGAGTACGGAAGCAAAACACTATCACACAACCACTCCCGAAATTACAAAAAGTGACCAGCACTAAGGGATCTCGGAGTTCGGGGTTTTGCGAGTACAGAAACCAACATCATCACACAACAATTCCCGAATTCCGAAAGGTGGAAGGATGTGGGACCAACATTTCGGGATTTCGGGATTCGAGGTTTCAAAGGTCAAACCACATCATACAACAATCCCTGAATTCCGAAAAAGATAGGAATGTGGGACCCACATTTTGGGATTTCGGGTTTCAGGGTTTCAAAGGTCAAACCACATAATACAACAATCCCCAAATTCCAAAAAGGATAGGAATGTGGGACCCGCATTTCGAGATTTCAGGTTTCACGGTTTCAAAGGTCAAACCACAACATACAACAATCCCCGAATTTAGAAAAGGATAGGAATGTGGGAATCGCATTTCGAGATTTCGGGTTTCGGGATTTCAGGGTTTCAAAGGTCAAACCATAGCATACAACAATCCCTGAATTCAAAAAAGGATAGGAATGTGGGACCCGCATTTCTGGATTTCGGGTTTCGGGGTTTCAAAGGTCAAACCACAACATACAACAATCCTCGAATTCTGAAAGCCTCAAGACTTAAGAATTTTACACGCACAAAAGGATAAAGGTTTTCTGTAAGGGGAAAAATCTCTAAATTCATCATAGACTTTGATTAAGGAAAGAGCAGCCCATTCTGAAATGAAACAAGGAACACAGAAACCTCCGAAAGGCGTCGATTCTCAAGACTGTTTTGGCATCCGAAAATAAAACAAAAAGGGGTTTCCAAAAAATTCTTTAACTCTTGAATTTTGTCATTCTATACACGTCTAATATATTGATTGCATATTGTTAGATACATAGTATCGGATAAAACATTCGAATAGAAAGCGGGAAGAAACTTGTTACAGATTCGGTTTAATCGGATACAATACACCAGATGTAAAAAGGTTATACAGACAAAGAAGGTAACTTATTCCCGTTCAGATTCAATAGATACATAACATCAAAAGACATAGCCATTCATAATAGAGAGTGGGAAAATTAACATATATGAATTCAATCCACGGGAAGACAAAGGGAACAACCACATTCCTCCCAACTGTAGAACAGGGCAGCCATATCTACTTGCCCGATTCACCCCCTAGCCTGACAATGAATCCATGAGGGAGAACTTGGAAACTCCTCGTCGACAATGTCCTTCAATTCCAACAGCTATCCTCTTGCCTCACACTTACTCAACAGTGCTCATAATGGCAAGGCAATTCCATTTTCAGCAGGCTCTTCTTGCCTCACACTCGATCCGCAGTGTTCATAACAACAAAAGAGCTAAAAAAATTCTCCCAACATACTTGGCAGCGTCCTGCCTCCTCGCATATGCTATTTATCAATTTTTGCCCAGGTCTTTTTCCCTCCTTTGGGGATTTTCGCAGCTCTCTTAATCCATGATTTTTAGGGGCTACCAATGGCCAAATCTCTGATTCTCCACTTGTAATCATCAGTCCAGAGGCAGTTCCAACTTGTTCCCCACTCATGGAGTCATGGTCAACTGATTTTTTTAACATGGTTGTTCCATTTGTCCTCCTGCAGTTAATATAATTATTATGTTATGATACAAGTGTCATATTCAAATAGTTAGTTGAGTCCAAACAGATCTCTACTCAACAGTCACAATAATTAGGTACAATTATTAAATTCAAAATTCGGAATTGCCATAAATGGAAAAAAATTTCCAGATTCGAATTTGCCAAAAACGGAAATAAATTTCCAGCACACAAAAATAAAAATATTTTATTTTTAGGGGATGTCATATCCTTTCCCCCTTCGGTAAAACACTGTCCTCAGTGTTCGTTCCTTTCTTGGAACAGGATTGGATGAGATTTCTGCAAATCTCCCTCTAATTCCCAAGTGGCCTCCTCATGACTAAAGTGCTTCCATTGCACCTTTACCTGAGCGATGAATCTGTTCCGAAGTGTTATTTCTCTCTGGTCCAGAATGCGCAGGGGTTCCACCTGGAACTCGCCCTTGGGTTCCACCTGCACCAAGTTTCAATCAATCATATGAGTAGGGTCATGAATATACTTTTTCAACAAAGAAACATGAAATACATTATGAATTCTTAGATTAGATGGAACTGCAAGATGATATGCTATGGGTCCAATTCGAACTAGTATCTCGAAGGGCCCACAAAACCTGGGTGCCAACTTGGCACAGTTCCCTAACTTCAGCGAGCTTTTTCGGGCTTTGACCTTCAAATAAACATGGTCTCCCACTTGAAATTCCAAGTGTCTTCTTTTCCGATCCGCATAGGTCTTATGTCTGTCCCGTGCCTCTTTCAAGTTCTGTTGTACCTTCCTTACCATGTTTTCCATTTCTTGGAGCATCTCTGGTCCAACCATGAGTCTGTGAGCCGAGTTATCCCAGCTAATTGGAGTTGTACACTTTCTGAAGTACAGTATTTCGAAAGGGCTCAACTTAGCCGAAGTTTGGTACCCATTGTTATATGCAAATTCTACCAAGTGTAGGTAGTCTTCCCACTTGTTCGGTTTTGTTCTTACATACATGCGGAGCATATCCTCTATGATTTGATTTGTCCTTTCGGTTCGTCCATCCGTTTGTGGATGATAACTTGTATTGAAATTCAAATTAGTATTTAGCCCTGCAAACAATTCCTTCCAAAAAGTGGATGTGAATTTTACGTCTCTATCTGAAATCACCATTTTAGGAATACCATGCAGTCTAAAAATTTCTTTCATGAATATTTCAGCAATATTAATAGCTTTAAAAGTAGAATTTACAAGAATAAAATGTGCAGACTTACTGAGTTTATCGATTACAACCATGATAGAATCATTATGTTTCTAAGTTTTAGGCAAACCTGTGATAAAGTCCAGTGAGATGGTCTCCCATTTCCATTCTGGTACTGGTAATGGTTGTAATAGGCCGGTTGGATGCTGGTGTTCGGCCTTAACCTGCTGACAATATTGGCACCTAGCCAAGTATTATGCTATTTCTCCCTTCATATTAGGCCAGTAAAATAGTTTTCTGAGTGTTGTTACTGTTTTATGGTAACCTAGATGGCCAGAGTATGGTTTCTTATGCACTTCGTCTAAAATAGTTAATTTTAGCTCCGCTGAATCTGGTATGTAAAGTCTATTTTTAAATCTTAATAGTCCCTGTTTGTTGATACTTATATCTGGTTTATATGAGTTTGTGATACTGTTTTGAAATTCTTCCATCAGCTTAGTGTAATTTCCATCGTTATTACCTGTCGTTTTTATTCTTTGTTCCGGGTCACTTTCTGCTCTGCTGATATTTATCTCAAATAACCCATGGAATCTTCTGCTTAGAGCATCTGCTACTTTATTTTCCTTACCCTTGATATGTCTGACCTCGAAATTGAATTCGCTCAGGAAAGCTAGCCACCTTGCTTGTCTTGCATTAAGGTCTGGTTGATTAAACATATATTTCACCTCGTTATTATCCGTCAATAGTAAGAATTTTCTGCCCATTATATAGTGTCGCCACATTTTTAAGGCATGTATTACTAACGTCAATTCTAAGTCATGAGTGACATAATTTCTCTCGTGTTCCTTTAATTTCTGGGATTCATAACAAATCACGTGCCCTTCCTGAGTTAGAACGCCACCTAGTCCCTCTTTACTTGCATCAATGCATACTGTGAAGTCTTTATCTAGGTCTACTACCTTCAAAATGGGCGTTGATGTCAATAATTCTTTTAGCTTGTTAAAACTGTCTTGACACTTTTGCAACCAGTTAAACTTGGTCCCTTTCTTTTGTAATGACGTGATAGGGTAGGCTATCTTGGAGAACCCTTCTATAAATCTGCGATAATATCCGGTGATTCCCATGAATGACCGAATATCTGCCACATCCTTAGGCACTGGCCATTCCATAATGGCATTTATCTTTTCTAGGTCTACGACAATACCTTCCGAGGAAATGACATGTCCTAAATATTGTATTTCTTTTTGATAAAAATCACATTTGTCGAATTTCGCATATAATTTGTGTTTCCTTAGTGTTTGCAGAACTATTCGTAAGTGTTCATCATGTTCCTCCTCCATTTTAGAATAGACCAGAATATCGTCGATACAAACTACTATGAATTTGTCTAAGTACTGGCTGAAAATGATGTTCATCAAGCACATAAATGTGGCTGGTGCATTAGTGAGTCCGAAAGGTATGACTACAATTTCGTAGTGTCCATATCTTGTTCGAAAAGATATTTTGTTTATTTCCTGGTCCTTTATCCTAACTTGATGATATCTGGATCGCAAATCCAATTTTGAGAAGATATTGTCCCCACCAACTTGATCGAATAGATCATTTATCCTAGGTAAGGGGTATTTGTTCTTAATGGTCACTTTGTTCAGTTGTCTATAATCGATACATAGTCTTAGAGTACCGTCTTTCTTTTTCACAAAGAGGATTGGTGCTCCCCATGGCGAGACACTTGGTCTAATATACTCTTTGTCCAACAATTCCTGTAATTGTATTTTTACTTCTGTCGGTTCTAGTAGACTCATTCGGTAGGGTGCTTTTGAGATAGGGGCTGAACCGGGTAGTAGTTCTATGGAGAAGTCTATTTCCCTTCTAGGAGGTAATTCTGGTATCTCATCCACAAACATGTCTCTGAATTCACGTAGGACAACAAAGTCTTCTAACCTTGGCTTATCTTCTTTTTCTAATAGATTAGTCACTTGGATGGCATAAACTTGACATCCCTTTCTAATAAATTTCTTGAGTTGCATTGCTGAAACTTGTCTGACTGATACAGGTCTTGGTATGCCTTGGGCTGTTTTAATAGTGCCAAAATCATATTTATAGCTAAGTATCTTTGTATAACAGTCTAGTACTGCTTTGTGTTGTTCCAACCAATCCATCCCGATAATCATATCATAAGATCCTAGTGGTAGGATGTTCAGATTGGTCCTTATCTTTTGACCATCTAAGCTGAAATCAAGATCATAAATAAAGTTAACTACTTTTCTTTTAGTACCTGTTGCTAGTTGTACAAGCCATAATTTTTCGTGCTTTTGTTTCTTAAGTTTATTCAGCTCTACTACATCGGGAGTAATATAACTTAACGTAGTTCCAGGGTCAATTAAAATAGAAATTCGAGTGTCATGGATTTTACCTTCGATATCTACCACCGAGAACTGGTGGTCATCTTGTCAACCATCTATGGCTGCATTTATCCGATGCAGACTTTTGCCCATGTCTCCCACTGTTGAGGCTTCCTGCAAGTTGTGAACAACAGTTCTGTTTGCTGCAATTAAACGTGGACAGTTCCTCCTTATATGAGGCTCTCCACACTCCCAACACTTTAATGGTTCACGGGAGTTGTCCCCAAACTTCTTCGTTCCCAGGTTTACTGGTTTACTGCTACCTTGCGTATTCAGATGATTGGAGTGAAAATCCTTCCTTGGGAAACTTTTTGCTGCATTCCGATAAGGAGTTGGCTGGTATCCCTTCTTCCGCTGGTGCATTCCATCTTGCTTCTTATCTTTCCAGGTCTTAGGAAACTCTACCCGCTGTTTATACTGGTCATAGCACATTCGTGCCTTCCTGAATGCCTCACTCAAGGATTTGGGGTTGTCAAACTCAATTATGTCCCTGTAGGACTGTGGTAAACAACTTAAGAATCGTTGGATTTTTACTTTATCCTCCTGGATGTATAGTACGAACCTTAGTAGTTCCAGAAATTTATTTATAAGGTCATCCATCATCATTTTTCTGAGTCGTAATTCATAAAATTCTTTTGTCTTCCTTTCATAATAGATTTTAGAAAGGTATTGTTTCTTGAAATACTTCTTGAAGTCTGACCATTCCAACTGTTTCTCCTTGAGGCCCTTGGCCAGTTTCAGGTCCTGCCACCAGATGTTGGCCTTCCCTTTTAGATCGTAGATGGCCATTCTGACCTTCATGTTACTGGAATAGTTATAGATTTGGAAGTATTTTTTGATGTCCAACAACCATGCCTCGGCTTCTTCTCTCGTCCTAGATTCTCCATCAAAAGTAGTTGGTTTAATCTTTTTAAATTCTCCTTCAAGGTGGTCGGTTTGTTTTCTTTTTTTGTCTGGTATGGTTTTGTCTTCAGCTGAAGGTGTCCCTTCAGATGAACTATATCCTTTTTTTGTTTTTGCACCCGAGCTCTTGGAGGCCCTTTTGTTGACCTCTTCCTCAGGGTTATCATCTTTTGGAGTTTTTTTGGTTACTATACTATGCAGCAGGACTTCATTTATCACCTTTTGTTCTTGCTATGGCTTCTTCAATTTTTCATTGTCGGCCTTGAAAACTTGTAGTTCAACTATAAGGTTTCTCATTGTTTCCAACACCTCTGTGGGTGAGCTTCCATCATTGTTCTGTCTTGGATCTTTAGGAGGTCTTTGTTGCGGATTCTCTTCCTCCCTGATTTCTGCACCTTCTTGCGTTGCCATTATTCAACACAAAACAGAAAAGCTTTATGTTTGTAATCCACAAGATTTATTAGTTTTTTCAAAAATCAAAATATATATTAAGCAATCAATGTGGCCCTGTTCAGGCCCAGTGTTGTAACTTTTGCTCTGATACCATATGTAATGTACCTCAAATTTACCATAAAAAAAAAATTCTATGACGAAATTCCCTTTCGTTTAAACTTAGAATTTAAGAGAAGGTAAGTTTTATTTCTGTCCATAATCTAATTATGAAAGGTTCGAGATACTTAAAGGTGCATGTCTTCATGGCAAACAAACATCACACTACACATCGATTTAACTAGATTAAAACCTTCCAATACAACAAATTATGTACTTGTCACGCCCTGTACACAGTGACTCATAATGTTATCTGTTATCTTTTATCCTACCCCTGTCTTGGATAAAAAAAATTCTCCATCGATCCTACCAGGCCATTCCTTACCATGTGAGAGTTGTTCATATAACCAATAATTCATGCTATGCTCCTACAATTTTTTTTGTGAAAGACAATGTTCACACGGGTTTCGACAATTTTCCAATGCCGAACACACAAATACAATGGGGCCACATTGTTTGCTAAAAAGCAAAAAAAGATGGAAGACTGTGGCCTCAGTACATCGGGGTTTCGGGGTTCGAAATTCCGTGGTTTCAAAAGCCCAAAACATCAAAACACAACATCTCTCGAATTCGCGAAAGTGGGTCCAGCATGTCGGGGTTTCGGGGTTCGGGACTTCGCGAGTGCAAGCGCCTGAGCCTCACCCATTCAACCTCCGAAATGCGAAAAGTGGAAAGGTTGGACTAGCGCTTTGGGGTTTCGGGGTTCGGAACTTTGCGAGTGCAAGCGCCCAAGCCTCACATGTTCTACCTCCGAAATGCGAAAAGGAAAGGTGGGATCCGTACCTCGGGGTTTCAGGATTTCGCGAGTAAGGAAGCCAAACACTATCAAACAATCACTCTCGAAATTACAAAAAGTGACCAGCACTTCAGGATCTCGGAATTCAGGGTTTCGCGAGTATAGAAACCAACATCATCACACAACAATTCCCGAAGTCCGAAAGGTGGAAGGATGTGGGACCAACATTTCGGGATTTCGGGATTCGGGGTTTCGGGGTTTCAAAGGTCAAACCACAGCATACAACAATCCCCGAATTCCGAAAAAGATAGGAATGTGGGACCTGCATTTCGGGATTTCGGGTTTCGGGGTTTCAAAGGTCAAACCACAGCATACAACAATCCCCGAATTCTGAAAAGGATAGGAATGTGGGATCCGCATTTCAGGATTTTGGGTTTCGGGGTTTCAAAGGTCAAACCACAACATACAACAATCCCTGAATTCCGAAAAGGATAGGAATGTGGGACCCGCATTTCGAGATTTCGGGTTTCGGGATTTCGGGGTTTCAAAGGTCAAACCACAACATACAACAATCCCTGAATTTCGAAAAGGATAGGAATGTGGGACTCACATTTCGAGATTTCAGGTTTTGGGGTTTCAAAGGTCAAACCACAGCATACAACAATCCCCGAATTCTGAAAGCCTCAAGACTTAAGAATTTTACACGCACAGAAGGATACAAAAGGATAAAGGTTTTCTGTAAGGGGGAAAATATCTAAATTCATCATAGACCTTGACTAAGGAAAGGGCAGCCCATTCTGAAATGAAACAAGGAACACAGAAACCTCCGAAAGGCGTCGATTCTGAAGACTGTTTTGGCATCCGAAGATAAAACAAAAAGGGGTTTCCAAAAAATTATTTAACTCCTGAATTTTGTCATTCTATACACGTCTAATATATTGATTGCATATTTTTAGAGCATATTGTTAGATACATAGTATCGGATAAAACATTCGAACAGAAAGAGGGAAGAAACTTGTTACAGATCCAATTTAATTAGATACAATACACCAGATGTAAAAAGGTTATATAGACAAAGAAGGTAACTTATTCCCATTCAGATTCAATAGATACATAACATCAAAAGACATAGCCATTCATAAATAGAGAGTGGGAAAATTAACATATCTGAATTCAATCCGCGGGAAGACAAAGGGAACAACCACGTTCCTCCCAACCGTAGAACAGGGAAGCCAGATCTACTTGCCTGATTCACCCCCTAGCCAGACCATGAATCCATGAGGGCGAACTTGGAAACTCCTCCTCGACAATGTCCTTCAATTCCAACAATTATCCTCTTGCCTCGCAGTTACTCAACATTGCTCATAACGGCAAGGCAATTCCATTTTCAGTATGATCCTCTTGCCTCACACTCGATCCGCAGTGTTCATAACCGCAAGAGAGCTCAAAAATTTCTCCTAGCATACTTGGCAGTGTCCTGCCTCCTCGCATATGCTATTTATCAATTTTTGCCTAGGTCTTCTTCCTTCCTTTGGGGATTTTCGCAGCTCTCTTAATCCCTGATTTTCAGGGGCTGCCAATGGCCAAATCTCTGATTTGCCACTTGTAATCATCAGCCCAGAGGCAGTTCCAACTTGTTCCCCACTCATAGAGTCATGGTCAACTGATTTTTTTAACATGGTTGTTCCATTTGTCCTTTTGCAATTAATATAATTATTCTGTTGTGATACAAGTGTCATAGTCAAATAGTTAGTTGAGTCTAAATAGATCTCTGCTCAATAGTCACAATAATTAGATACAATTATTAAATTCAAAATTTGGAATTGCCATAAATGGGAAAATTTTTCCAGATTCGAATTTACCAAAAACGGAAATAAAATTCCAACACACAAAAATAAAAATATTTTATTTTTAGGGGATGTCACATCCTTTCCCCCTTCGGTAAAACATTTTCCTCAGTGTTCGTTCCTTTCCTGGAACAGGATTGGATGAGATTTATGCAAATCTCCCTCCAATTCCCAAGTGGCCTCCTTAGGACTAAAGTGCTTCCATTGCACCTTTACCTAAGCGACGGCTCTGTTCCAAAGTGTTATTTCTCTCTGGTCCAGAATGCGCAGGGGTTCCACTTGGAACTCACCCTCGGGTTCCACCTGCACCAAGTTCCAATCAATCATATGAGTAGGGTCATGAATATACTTTTTCAACAAAGAAACATGAAATACATTATGAATTCTTAGATTAGCTGGAAGTGCAAGTTGATATGCTACGGGTCCAATTCGAGCTAGTATCTCGAAGGGCCCACAAAACCTGAGTGCCAACTTGGCACAGTTCCCTAACTTCAACGAGCTTTTTCGGGCTTTAACCTTCAAATAAACATGGTCTCCCACTTGAAATTCCAAGTGTCTTATTTTCCGATCCGCATAGCTCTTCTATCTGTCATGTGCCTCTTTCAAGTTCTGTTGTACCTTCCTTACCATGTTTTCCATTTCTTGGAGCATCTATGGTCCAACCATGAGTCTGTCAGCCGGGTTATCCTAGCTAATTAGAGTTGTACACTTTTCGTCGTACAGTATTTCGAAAGGGCTCAACTTAGCCGATGTTTGGTACCCATTGTTATATGCAAATTCTACCAAGTGTAGGTAGTCTTTCCACTTGTTCCGTTTTGTTCTTACATACATGCAGAGCATATCCTCTATGATTTGATTTGTCCTTTTGGTCTGTCCATCTGTTTGTGGATGATAACTCGTACTGAAATTCAAATTAGTATTTAGCCCTGCAAACAATTCCTTCCAAAAAGTGGATGTGAATTTTACGTCTCTATCTGAAATCACCATTTTAGGAATACCATGCAGTCTAAAAATTTCTTTCATGAATATTTCNATGAGTAGGGTCATGAATATACTTTTTCAACAAAGAAACATGAAATACATTATGAATTCTTAGATTAGCTGGAAGTGCAAGTTGATATGCTACGGGTCCAATTCGAGCTAGTATCTCGAAGGGCCCACAAAACCTGAGTGCCAACTTGGCACAGTTCCCTAACTTCAACGAGCTTTTTCGGGCTTTAACCTTCAAATAAACATGGTCTCCCACTTGAAATTCCAAGTGTCTTATTTTCCGATCCGCATAGCTCTTCTATCTGTCATGTGCCTCTTTCAAGTTCTGTTGTACCTTCCTTACCATGTTTTCCATTTCTTGGAGCATCTATGGTCCAACCATGAGTCTGTCAGCCGGGTTATCCTAGCTAATTAGAGTTGTACACTTTTCGTCGTACAGTATTTCGAAAGGGCTCAACTTAGCCGATGTTTGGTACCCATTGTTATATGCAAATTCTACCAAGTGTAGGTAGTCTTTCCACTTGTTCCGTTTTGTTCTTACATACATGCAGAGCATATCCTCTATGATTTGATTTGTCCTTTTGGTCTGTCCATCTGTTTGTGGATGATAACTCGTACTGAAATTCAAATTAGTATTTAGCCCTGCAAACAATTCCTTCCAAAAAGTGGATGTGAATTTTACGTCTCTATCTGAAATCACCATTTTAGGAATACCATGCAGTCTAAAAATTTCTTTCATGAATATTTCAGCAATATTAATAGCTTTAAAAGTAGACTTTACAAGAATAAAATGTGCAGACTTACTGAGTTTATCGATTACAACCATGATAGAATCATTATGTTTCTGAGTTTTAGGCAAACCTGTGATAAATTCCAGTGAGATGGTCTCCCATTTCCATTCTGGTACTGGTAATGGTTGTAATAGGCCGGCTGGATGCTGGTGTTCGGCCTTAACCTGCTGACAATCTTGGCACCTAGGCAAGTATTCTGCCATTTCGCCCTTCATATTAGGCCAGTAAAATAGTTTTCTGAGTGTTGTTATTGTTTTCTGGTAACCTGGATGGACAGAGTATGGTTTCTTATGCTCTTCGTCTAAAATAGTTAATTTTAGCTCTGCTGAATCTGGTATGTAAAGTCTATTTTTAAATCTTAATAGTCCCTGTTTGTCGATACTTATATCTGGTTTATCTGAGTTTGTGATACTGTTTTGAAATTCTGCCACCAGCTTAGTGTAATTTCCATCGTTATTACCTGTCGTTTTTATTCTTTGTTCCATGTCACTTTCTACTCTGTTGATATTTATCTTAAATAACCCATGGACTCTTCTGCTTAGAGCATTTGCTACTTTATTTTCTTTACCCTTGATATGTCTGACCTTGAAATCGAATTTGCTCAGGAAAGATAGCCACCTTGCTTGTCTTGCATTAAGGTCTGGTTGATTAAACATACATTCCACCCCGCTATTATCCATCAATAGTAAGAATTTTCTGCCCATTATATAGTGTCGCCACATTTTTAAGGCATGTATTATTGCCGCCAATTCTAAGTCATGAGTGACATAATTTCTCTTGTGTTCCTTTAATTTCCAGTATTCATAACAAATCACGTGTCGTTCCTGAGTTAGAATGCCACCTAGTCCCTCTTTACTTGCATCAACACATATTGTGAAGTCTTTATCTGGGTCTACTACCTTCAAAATGGGCGCTGATGTCAATAATTCTTTTAGCTTGTTAAAACTGTCTTGATACTTTTGCGACCAGTTAAACTTGGTCCCTTTCTTTTGTAATGACGTGATAGGGTAGGCTATCTTGGAGAACCCTTCTATAAATCTGCGCTTATATCCGGTGATTCCCCTGAATGAAGGGATATCTGCCACATCCTTAGGCACTGGCCATTCAATAATGGAATTTATCTTTTCCAGGTCTATGGCAATACCTTCCGAGGAAATGACATGTCCTAAATATTGTATTTCTTTTTGATAAAAATCACATTTGTCGAATTTCGCGTATAGTTTGTGTTTCCTTAGTGTTTGCAGAACTATTCGTAAGTGTTCATCATGTTCCTCCTCCGTTTTAGAATAGACCAGAATATCGTCAATAAAAACTACTATGAATTTGTCTAAGTATTGGATGAAAATGTTGTTCATCAAGCACATAAATGTGGCTGGTGCATTAGTGAGTCCAAAAGGTATGACTACAAACTCGTAGTGTCCGTATCTTGTTCAAAAAACTATTTGTTTATGTCCTGGTCCTTTATCCTAACTTGATGATATCCATATCGTAAATCCAATTTCGAGAAGATCTTGGCCCCACCAACTTGATTGAACAAATCATTTATCCTGAGTAAGGGGTATTTGTTCTTAATGGTCACTTTGTTCAATTGTCTATAATCGATACATAGTCTTAGAGTACCATCTTTCTTTTTCACAAAGAGGACTGGTGCTCCCCATGGCGAGACACTTGGTCTAATATACTCTTTGTCCAACAATTCCTGTAATTGTATTTTTAATTCTGTCAATTCTGGTAGACTCATTCGGTAGGGTTCTTTTGAGATAGGGGTTGAACCGGGTAGTAGGTCTATGGAGAAGTCTATTTCCCTTCTAGGAGGTAATTATGGTATCTCATCCACAAACATATCTCTGAATTCACGTAGGACAGCAAAGTCTTCTAACCTTGGCTTATCTTCTTTTTCTAATAGATTCGTTACTTGGATGGCATAAACTTGACATCCCTTTCTAATACATTTCTTGAGTTGCATCGTTGAAACTTGTCTGACTGATACAAGTCTTGGTATTCCTTGGGCTATTCTAACAGTGCCAAAATCATCTTTATAGCTAAGTATCTTTGTATAACAGTCTAGTACTGCTTTGTGTTATTCCAACCAATCCATCCCGATAATCATATCATAAGATCCTAGTGGTAGGATGTTCAGATTGGTCCTTATCTTTTGACCATCTAAGTTGAAATCAAGATCAGAAATAAAGTTAACTACTTTTTCTTTTAGTACCTGTTGCTAGTTGTATAATCCATAATTTTTCGTGCTTTTGTTTCTTAAGTTTATTCAGCTCTACTACATCGGGAGTAATATAACTTAACGTAGCTCCAGGGTCAATTAAAATAGAAATTCGAGTGTCATGGATTTTACCTTCTATCTCTACCACTGAGGACTGGTGGTCAGCTTGTCGACCATCTATGGCTGCATTTATCCGATGCAGACTTCTGCCCATGTCTCCCATTGTCGAGGCTTCCTGCAAGTTGTTAACAACAGTTCTGTTTGCTGCAATTAAACGTGGACATTTCCTCCTTAGATGAGGCTCTCCACACTCCCAACACTTTAATGGTTCCTGGGAGTTGTCCCCAAACTTCTTTGTTCCCAGGTTTACTGGTTTACCGCTACCTTGCATATTCGGATGATTGGAGTGAAAATCCTTTCTTGGGAAACTTTTTGCTACATTCCGATAAGGAGCTGGCTGGTATCCCTTCTTCCGCTGGTGCATTCCATCTTGCTTCTTATCTTTCCAGGTCTTGGGAAACTCTACCTGATGTTTATACTGGTCATAGCACATTCATGCCTTCCTGAATGCCTCACTCAAGGATTTGGGGTTGTCAAACTCAATTCTGTCCCTGTAGGACTGTGGTAAACAGCTTAAGAATCGCTGGATTTTTACTTTATCCTCCCGGATGTATGGTACGAACCTTAGTAGTTCCAGAAATTTATTTATAAGGTCATCCATCGTCATTTGTCCGAGTCGTAATTCATAAAATTCTTTTGTCTTCCTTTCATAATAGCTTTCAGAAAGGTATTGTTTCTTGAAATACTTCTTGAAGTCGGACCATTCCAACTATTTCTCCTTTAGGCCCTTGGCCAGTTTCAGGTCCTGCCACCAGATGCTGGCCTTCCCTTTTAGATTGTAGATGGCCATTCTGACCTTCATGTTACTGGAATAGTTATAGATTTGGAAGTATTTTTTGATGTCCAACAACCATGGCTCGGCTTCTTTTCCCGTCCTAGATTCTCCATCAAAAGTAGTTGGTTTAATCTTTTTAAATTCTCCTTCAAGGTGGTCGGTTTGTTTTCTTTTTTTGTCTGGTATGGTTTTGTCTTCAGCTGTAGGTGTCCCTTCAGACAAACTATCTCCTTTTTATGTTTTTGCACCTGAGCTGTTGGAGGCCCTTTTGCTGATCTGTTCCTCGGGGTTATCATCTTTTGGACTTTTCTTGGTTACTATACTACGCAGCAGGACTTCATTTATCTCTTGCTATTCCTGTTGTGCCTTCTTCAATTTTTCATTGTCGGCCTTGAAAACTTGTAGTTCAACTATAAGGTTTCTCATTGTTTCCAACACCTCCGTGGGTGAGCTTCCATCACTGTTCTGTCTTGGATCTTCAGAAGGTCTTTGTTGTGGATTCTCTTCCTCCCTGATTTTTGCACCTTCTTGAGTTGCCATTATTCAACACAAAACAGAAAATCTTTCTGTTTGTAATCCACAAGATTTATTAGTTTTTTCAAAAATCAGAATATATATTAAGCAATCAATGTGGCCCTGTTCAAGCCTAGTGTTGTAACTTTTTATCTGATACCATATGTAATGTACCTCAAATTTACCATAAAAAAAAAATTCTGTGACGAAATTCCCTTTCGTTTAAACTCAGAATTTAAGAGATGGTAAGTTTTATTTCTGTCCATAATCTAATTATGAAAGGTTCAAGATAATTAAAGGTACATGTCTTCATGGAAAACAAACATCACAGTACACATCGATTTAACTAGATTAAAACCTTCCAATACAACAAATTTTGTACTTGTCAAGCCCTGTACACAGTGACTCATAATGTTATCTGTTATCTTTTATCCTACCCCTGTCTCGGATAAAAAAAAATCTCCATCAATCCTACCAGTCCATTCCTTACCATGTGAGAGTTGTTCATATAACCAATAATTCCTGCTATGCTCCTACAGTTTTTTTTGTGAAAGACAGTGTTCACACGGGTTTTGGCGATTTTCCAATGCCGAACACACAAATACAAAGGGGCCACGTTGTTTGCTAAAACGCGAAAAAAAATGGAAGACTGTGGCCTCAGTACATCAGGGTTTCGGGGTTCGAAATTCCGTGGTTTCAAAAGCCCAAAACATCAAAACACAACATCTCTCAAATTCACGAAAGTGGGTCCAGCATGTCGAGTTTTCGGGGTTCGAGACTTCGCGAGTGCAAGCGCTCGAGCCTCACCTGTTCAACCTCCGAAATGCGAAAAGTGGAAAGGTTGGACTAGCGCTTCGGGGTTTCGGGGTTCGGAACTTCGCGAGTGCAAGCGCCCAAGCCTCACATGTTCTACCTTCGAAATGCGAAAAGGAAAGGTGGGACCTGTACCTCGAGGTTTCGGGATTTCGCGAGTACGGAAGCCAAACACTATCACACAACCACTCCCGAAATTACAAAAAGTGACCAGCACTTCGGGATCTCGGAGTTCGGGGTTTCTCGAGTACAGAAACCAACATCATCACACAACAATTCCCGAATTCCGAAAGGTGGAAGGATATCGGACCAACATTTTGGGATTTCGGGATTCGAGGTTTCGGGGTTTCAAAGGTCAAACCACAGCATACAACAATCCCCGAATTCCGAAAAAGATAGGAATGTAGGACCCGCATTTCAGGATTTCGGGTTTCGGGGTTTCAAAGGTCAAACCACAGCATACAACCATCCCCGAATTCCGAAAAGGATAGGAATGTGGGACCTACATTTCGGGATTTCGGGTTTCGGGGTTTCAATGGTCAAACCACAGCATACAACAACCCCTAAATTTCGAAAAGGATAGGAATGTGGGACCCGCATTTCGAGATTTCGGGGTTTCAAAGGTCAAACCACAGCATACAACAATCCCTGAATTCCGAAAAGGATAGGAATGTGGGACCCGCGTTTCGATATTTCAGGTTTCGGGGTTTCAGGGTTTCAAAGGTCAAACCACAACATACAACAATCCCCAAATTCTGAAAGCCTCAAGACTTAAGAATTTTACATGCACAGAAGGATACAAAAGGATAAAGGTTTTCTGTAAGGGGAAAAATCTCTAAATTCGTCATAGACCTTGACTAAGGAAAGGGCAGCCCATTCTGAAATGAAACAAGGAACACAAAAACCTCCGAAAGGCGTCAATTCTCAATACTGTTTTGGCATCCGAAAATAAAACAAAAAGGGGTTTCCAAAAAATTCTTTAACTCCCGAATTTTGTCATTCTATACACGTCTAATATATTGATTGCATATTGTTAGAGCATATTGTTAGATACATAGTATCGGATAAAACATTCGAACAGAAAGCGAGAAGAAACTCATTACATATCCGGTTTAATCAGATACAATACACCAGATGTAAAAAGGTTATACAGACAGAGAAGTTAACTTATTCCCATTCAGATTCAATAGATACATAACATCAAAAGACATAGCCATTCATAATAGAGAGTGGGAAAATTAACATATCTGAATTCAATCCGCGGGAAGACAAAGGGAACAACCACGTTCCTCCCAACCGTAGAACAGGGCAGCCAGATCTACTTACTCGATTTACCCCCTAGCCTGACCATGAATCCATGAGGGCGAACTTGGAAACTCCTCCTCGGCAATGTCCTTCAATTCCAACAGTTATCCTCTTGCCTCACACTTACTCAACAGTGCTCATAACGGCAAGGCAATTCCGTTTTCAGCAGGCTCCTCTTGCCTCACACTCGATCCGCAATGTTCATAACAACAAGAGAGCTCAAAAATTTCTCCCAGCATACTTGGCAGCGTCCTGCCTCCTCACATATGCTATTTATCAATTTTTGCCAGGTCTTTTTCCCTCGTTTGGGGATTTTCACAGCTCTCTTAATCCCTGATTTTCAGGGGCTACCAGTGGCCAAATCTCTGATTTGCCACTTGTAATCATCAGCCCAGAGGTAGTTCCAACTTGTTCCCCACTCATGGAGTCATGGTCAGCTAATTTTTTTAACATGGTTGTTCCATTTGTCCTCCTGTAGTTAATATAATTATTATGTTGTGATACAAATGTCATAGTCAAATAGTTAGTTGAGTCCAAACAGATCTCTTCTCAACAGTCACAATAATTAGATACAATTATTAAATTCGAAATTCAAAATTGCCATAAATGGGAAAAATTTTCCAGATTCGAATTTGCCAAAAACGGAAATAAATTTCCAGCACACAAAAATAAAAATATTTTATTTTTAGGGGATGTCACAGGAAACATGGTTGAAGGTGAAGCCTAACCATTCCAAGGCATAGAGAGGTAGAGGAAACAACATGGTCAGGTGATGAAGTAATGGGGAAAAGGAAATCTAGACGTGCAATTCTTGGTGCAGATAAGACACTTCATATTCGAAGATGTAGATGAAGAGGATGGGGAGAATTAGACTAAGGAATCCAGACTTGTGGACTTGATAATAGTTTGAGTCACAAGGGTGGAGTTGGTTGGATGCATGACACACAGTGATTATTTGACTCTTTGTCGACTTGGATGTGACACACACTGTGTGACTTGCATCAAATTGGCTAATTGTTCCATGAGGTGGGAAATGGAGTCAAGTTGTTTCAGATGACTTTGTTTTGGGGTGACTTCATAATGAAACAAAGTGAGGGGCAACCTTTCCTTGGTATGATTTTGTTGTGCAGATGAACAAAATTGCGAAAGGAAGTGACCAGTTTGTGAATGAGGGTGTGCAAACTCAAGGAGTGTGATGGTTGGACTGGCCATTCAAGTAGTTCACAACTTGGGAAAGAACAACAACGTGACAATGGGGTTGAAATTATGGACGTGCTAGTAAGTTTGGAGGCACAACACTTGGACATTGTGGATTATCTCCCTGATGAAGATTGGATGTGGAACTAGTGAGGAAAGGGTGGATACTTGCCTTAGTCTTTGGAATTAGATGGAGTGAGAGAGATGCGACCAAAAAGACTAAGTTCAGGCATGAGGAAGTGCATTCTCATGATTTGGATGTGACAATTGGACTAGCTACCCAATCATTCCAAGTCATGGGGGATATCAATGTGCGAATACATGGCAAACATGGTTGACGTATGGATGCAACAATAAATTCATAGGAGTTCAACACTTAGAAACTTTTTAAGTTTTGTTTAAGGTTGCAACAATAATTGAGGCAACATGACAGAGTGTGATCATCATAGTAGGACAATGGAAGCTTGCACATTGTTGACAAAGTTGGGGAGGAGACGTCTTTCCATTGTAGTAGATAGATTGGTTGCACGGAACTTTGGGTAGAGAGCAATGCAAGTGGTTGCATGAGGTTGCAAATGATTGCAGTGCGAGTTGGAAACTTGGGGTTTCCATTTCACAGGAAAATTTACGGTTTTCAACAGACTTAGTTGCGATAGGGGCACGAGTTCAGGAAGAGACTTGGGGATCATAGATTTTGTGGATGTTGATAGGGACGACAATGACTTAAGGTGGGGGAATATGTAAGGTACTCGACTAGAAGGGCACAAACACCCTTGCCCAAGTCCTCAAGGAGACATAATTTGGGGTTGCTCCGACACCCAAGAGTTGCATTAGTTGGGAAAGTGAGTGCCTTGGGAACACATACATGCCAAGGGGCTCGTCCAAGCATGAGGCGAAGCATGGGGTGCATGAAAGAGGTTGGGTCCCATCGGCATGAGGAGCACACCAAGGTTGGGGTACGTTGGTCCCAAGGGATATGAAGATTGACGAGCACACTCGTTTGTTTGGGCACAACAGGTCCGTGAAGGGACACATTGGTTCGTTTGGGCACGATGGTCTGTGAAGGGTTGTGACACACCCAAAGGACATGACATTTCGCGAAGGTGACATTTGGAGTCCATATAAGAGCACAAGGTGCACAACCAAGAAGGAAGAAAGCAAGTGAGGAGGACAGAATCAACTTTGAGGTTTTGCAATAGATTTGGACAAGGAGGGGTGAGCTCCCTCAAGGAGCCAAGTCACTCCACATGGGAGGACTTGTGTTGCCTCGAGGTGATTCTGTGGACAAAGTTGTGGCAACCTTCTTTGGGTTGAGTCTAGCAGCAGGCAGGGTGACTTTGGAGTTTGGGAAGTCTTGTTGTAGGTCTGGGTGAGGCATGTTATGAGACGGAACCACAGGTTTGTGTGAAACCTTGCAATAGAGAAAAGATGATGAGTTTGAGGTGGATGCACATTTGGGGTGCACCACAGGAGTTGTGAAAGTTATTGCGATGAATGAATCTTGGTGTGACAAATTTTTGTATGAGTGTCTTGGTGAGGTGAGGTGAGTCGTGTGATTTTGCCCAAGTTTTAAACTGAGCTGATAGTGCTCATATTGTAATTGTTTCACAATAATAAGACTTAGTAGAGTGTTAGACTCATTTTGTGTCGCCCACACTATATCCATGTGTCTCTTGTTTGTTTCACAAGTGTCCTCTTGGTTTCACATGTTCATGGATGTATGCTTAAATGACTAAGTGTTAAGTTGTTAACAAGATTGTCTAAGTATACAAGTGAGTTGCACTAGAGTAGGAGTGTGACTTGCCCATATCCTAGAACGGAGTATGGGTATGCTCTAGGTGAAGAGGCATAGTCCGAACAAAGTATCATTGGTGTTGCCAAGTAGCTAAGTGAGAACCGTCGTGGTGTCGCACGCCCTCACAAGGTGCACGATAATAAAATATGGGCAGGCGTCCTGTGGGGACGTGACACCTAGGAGAACAACTGACTAAGAACCTTTCAAAAAAAACTTCGCAAGGAAATAAACTTTCAGACCGAGAAAATATTTTTTTTTAATAAAATTATATATTTATTTTCCAATTTTTATTTTAACTTATTATCATTTATTAAAATCAAATAAAATATCATTAAAAAAATTGAGATTGTTATTATTTATTAAACTTAGGTTTATTACACTTAAATAATAATAATAAATAAATCGATGGTGTGCATATAAAATTCGTTAAAAAGTGAATTTCTTCTAGTGCATGCTGCCCTTTTAATGGGATATGTACTGAATTTAACCGTGTTCTTGGGAATTTTAAGAAATGTGTTGAAGATGTATGGGTAGACCATGATACAATGTCAAACCCTATTCTTACCAACTTCTTATACTCTCCGCATAGATCAAAGGACAACCTAACTTAAAGAATCAACTACATTAAAGATTATGTTATAGTTTTTTTTCCCTTTTAAATTTTAATTTAAAAATAGGAATTACACAATGTTAAAGTACTATGTTTTTGAGTTATTAAATTTAATGCTTAATTAAAAAAGAATATTCTTCCAAAAAAATTGGTTGGATAGTTAGTTATTAATGGATGTCATTAATTATCAATGGGATACTAAATAGAAGCAATGGCATGTGGGGTCGGGTGGGGATGGAAATTTTGGCAATCCTCATGTGAGGTGGGGTGGGTAATTTTGGCAATCCTCTCTTTAATGTTTAATTTGTTTTTTAAAAAGAATTAAATTAATTATTAATGGATGTCATTTAATTATCAATGTAGTTCCTAAATAGAAACAAGTGCATGTGGGGAGGGAGAAATTTTCATGTGGCTGCCCCCCTCCGGGCAATTTCGGGAATTCCCTTATCTCATATTTACTTTTTGTTTTTAAGTTTTATTTATTTATTTTTAATTAATTTTATTTAATTGTTTTTAAAAAAAAAAAAAAAATTTATTATTTTTTGTTTTTGTTTTCTAAAATTTTTGGGTTCAAATCTAGAGGGTAGTTTTGTTTTTTGTTTTTCTAAAATTTTTAGGGTTCAAATCTAGAGGGGTAGGGTATGTATACATTTGTAGAATTTATCAGTCAAATCATTGGACAGAGGGGGTCCCTTGTCCCACAAACAAGGGGGTCTCATACACCAATTTGGTGGGGCTTGGTCGTGACCTTAAAAATATATTATTATTATTATATTATTATTTTGTTGATTTTGATTTTTTAAATGAAGTTTTTTTTTCCATTATTTTTAAAGAGAGATGTGATCCGCATTTAGGAGCGGAACGAAGAACAACACAGAGATATGAAGAACAACACAAATATCCAATGAACAATATCTTCTATTGAATAAATACAATAGGCTGAAATTGTAAAACTATTGAACTGAAATACTTGCTCGAATGGTGGTAGTTATCTCTGAGAAGAGATGTAGCTGCTACACGCATCTGTTTGAGAAGAATGATTACAATGAGTCTCCAGAGGCCTTTTTGATATTACTCATGAATGCCAAAACCTTAGACATCCAAAAACCTAACCCTTGGAGATGAAACATCAAAAGTTATGTGATTCCCTATGGGTAAGTTGGTACCTCAACTTCTCGGGGTCGTAACTTTTGCGTACGACTTTTGTTTTATGTGCGTGATAGCCCGTTGGAAAGGTCTTTTAGAGAACTACACATTACGCCATCAAACCCTAAATATGTCTATAGTTTGACTGTGGCGAGCCAAGAAAACACTGTCAAGGGCCACAAAACGACCCTGGAAGTACAACAAGATGTGCTGACATGAAAACATACAAAATAAGCCAATTGGATTAGATGGGAGGCCACAATATCTACCTAGAAGATGTGTAGGGCTTCAGACAACCCCAGAAGTGTAGAACCCACAATTACAAAGAAGTATAGAAGAACGTGTTGAACTAAAAACTGTTAAGATGAGTGAGTTGGAATAGGTGGGTGGCCACCAATATCCACCTGGATCAAGATGAGAGATGAGTACAAATAGATTAAGGATTCATGTAATATTTTTTTTTTTTCTAAATTAACACTGAAGGAGTGGACATTTTATGGTTTATTTCATGATTTGTTTACAACAACATCTATTTTCTAGGTCATGGTTTCAAAAATGTTGAAATTTTAAGCCATAAAAAAGGGATGTTGCTAGTAGCACCACTTTTCGATTCAGTGTTTGATTTTATGATTTTAATGTAACAGAACCAATGGAAAAGGCTATGGTTCCAAAAAAATTGCAAATTCAAGCCACCCAAAAAAGAGATGCTACTAATCTAGCACCAATTTTCAATTTGGGGGTTGATTTTAAGGTTTTGGTTGCAACTGTACTAGTTCTTAAGGCCACGCTTTTAAACAAATTGAAATTTTAACCATGAACAAAAAAATGTGCTTCCAGTAGCGCCATTTTTTGATTTGGGGATTGATTTTGGTATTTTTAACACAAAAATACAAATTTTTAGGGCTAGAGTTCTCTTTTTGAGGTCACAATTCTTGCCAAGTCGGTAATTATGTTGGGATCTAGTACCTTGCCTACACCCTATGGATTGTCTCTCTCTTTTGCAAATTTATGAATGAAGGCACCAACCACAACAACATATAGTAATGCCATAAGACTTCGTGGGAATGTATCCATGACCTCCTTAAGCGTTATGCTTTAGTGAAAAGAGTCCAACCAACTAACTTATCCCTTGATAATATATATGCATAAAGTCATGAGTTTCAAATTATATCACTATCTACAAACACATTATAATTATCGTTTTTACTATTACAATGCTATATCTTTATATTTTCCATTTTAAAATTTCGAAACCTACAAGAACAAAAAATCCAATCATATTAAAAGTTGACTAGCAAAAAAAATATCTTATTAATATTAGAAGATAGTAAACATAATAATCATCATATTATTTTTTATTTAAGCTTTTAAAATATTTTTTACAACATTTAAATTTTCTTTACTTTTATGTTTAATAAAACTTCACCCAATTTATTTTTCTCTTAATAAAAGTGAAATACTTTGATTCCTTTTATGTTCAAACAATTTGATTTTATATTTGAATTTTGATAGCATTTCCTTTTCCAAAATGTGAAAGGATAAGAATAAAAAAGACAAAAGAGACTTAAAGGCCAAATTTATATAATATATAGCATTATTGGTAGTTTTGGTAGGTCCGTGAGTTAGAAAATAATAAATTGTTAGAGTTTAATGTGTGGTTAGTCTTGAAGCACTTGAAGCCTTGGTCATTAGTTAGAAAATAATAAATTGTTAAAGTTTAATTTAAAATATAGCCGGCTTGTAGCAATGATTCTGAAAAGATTATTGAAAGATGGCATTGCATTATGTGACTTAGAAATAATAAATGGTTAAAGTTTAATTTAAAATAGGGTGGGTTTGTATCCACGATTCTTAAATTATTATTGAGAGATGGCATTGCATGTATATGTTTTTATAATTAAAACTAAATATCATAATAATAATAATTTTAATGAAATTGTTAAAATAAATAATAATATTTACGAGGGTTTGTATGCAACATATCCCAACTTTTTCTTACAAGGTGTTGTCATTTTTTTTAATATGGTGTTCATTATTAAGAGTGAAAACTGGTTTCTCATCCAGAATTGGATTTAATTTAAATTTAAATGGTTTAAATTTCATTTTTTTTTTTAATTTTTAAAAATAAATAATTATATGATTTTAATTGCTTTA
>SNQJ01S0031784.1:15568-26984 GCA_010110895.2 Picea sitchensis
CTCCTAAATAGAAAGAGCCCCCCATCGAGGTGACAGTGGGTGGGGAAGCTCCTGTTACGCCGGTTTCAAAGCCTTGACTCAAGCTATCAAAACCCTTCCTACAAATCGTGCGATAACAAGACGCACCATAGCAATTGCTTCAATAGGAGCAACCCCCATTTCACTCAACATGATATCATAAGGGACTGAACTTTTAATTTTAAACTTGTTTGTAATCAAGCGTTTTTTAATCTTCTAGATTTGCTTCCACTGTAAGTCAGATGTACTGCTGGCCCATACTTCACAACCATAGAGAACCATAAGGATCATTAAAAGCCCAAAGAATGTTTGCATAGTCTTCCAATCCCATAGCTCTGCCTCTCTACACCTATTTTGGAAAGCATAGAACGCTTTCCAACCCCCCAAAGTTCTTTTCTTTCTACAACCTTCCCAACTTAGATTTTTGTTGAAGTCAATTCCGAGGTATTTGTAATCTGCAACTTCTTCAAGAACGTTGCCTTCAAAGTAGAACTTATGTTGATTATGTTTTCTTTTGCTAGAGAAAACTACCACTTTCGTCTTGCTAGTATTGACTTGCATCCCCACTGTACTACAAAAGTGCTCAAGGGAAATTAAGTGTTATTGCAACCCAAGAGCAGATTTAGCAATTAGAATAAGGTCATCTGCATACAAAAGAAGCCTTATCACAAACTCACCCAAAAGAGCACCATCACCCTCTTGTAAGTTTAACCACTCTTCAAGTTTGTCTATATATAAACCAAAAAGGGTAGGGGACAATAGGCACCCTTGCTTGACCCCGATATCACTCCTAAAACTTTCGGAGGTACCAGCTGACGTTCTAATTTTGACTTTAACCTCCTCATATAGCCTATGGATAGCCGCTCTAAGATGCATAGGAACCCCAAGTTCCTCCATTCTTTGCCAAAGCTTATCTCTAGGGACCGTGTCAAAAGCTCTTTTGAAATCGACAAAGCAACAAAAGGCTTCCTCTTTTTTCTCCCACACTTTTTCAATGATGTGCCTTAGAGTTACACCGTGATCAATTGTTGAGTGTTTAGGTCCGAAACCTGCTTTCCCTTGAGCACGCTTATCTCCTTCTTCTGCCCACTTGTTGATTCTATTTTCTAGCATACTTCCAAATAACTTTGCAAACAAGGGGTTTATCATTATGGTCCTATAGTTGGAGGGATTGTTGACATCCCCACTCTTGAAAAACGGTACTGCTAGGCTCATTGTCCAATCTGTAGGGAATCCCTGCTTTGGAGTGATGTCATGCTTTGGAGTGGGTTATTTCACATTTGGACCATTCCTTGGCCTTGGGGAGTTCGTTAGAGGATTGTTGGACCTTGTTTGACTCACTCTCCACCTTATTCTTGGATGTTGGCACATCTTTTGAGGGAGTGCACCTCACTTAGCCCTCTCTAGCCCACACGTGTGGCTTTTATTGTTGTATTTTGGACCATTTGAGAGGGGTGCTCTATCTTGGAGGGTTTTGAGGGATATTTTATCTCACTTGTTGTATTTTTCCCATGGTTTTGACTGGGCCAATGGTTTTGAGCTAGCACATTGTATTTTGTATTGTATTGAGGAGGCTTCTAAGCTATAGGAGGAGTGCTCTCTCATATTTATGGTTGGAGATTAATGAGAAAATTGGCTTAAAGAGTTCTTGTGCATCTATATCTTTTCTATATCTATTTGTGAGTAGTTCGCTTTCTAAAGGTGAGTTATTCAGATGCCAAATGTCACAGACAATGATCCACCTGCTCATTCTCTCCCTTCAGGAAAAGGTAATCAGCCATCTTGGCTACAAAAGTCGAGAGAGTGTGTCCTACACTTTGCGAAGGAGAGAATGTCCTTCTCTGGTATCATTAGCCAGTATCTGAGAACCAAAGGAGATTTGGGTGTTGATGTTTGGGAAGCATCGAAAAGACATTCTACTAGATTGATAATCAATAATATGATTATTAATTTTTAAGTAATATTATTAATGTAATAATATATTTATAATATAAAGTATAAATATATATAATAAAGTATAAAATATAAATATAAAGTATATTTATATTATATGTATAATATAATATAAAGTATAAATACATTTATTACCCAAGGGACGCATCTCTTCATGGATGGTCACCATGGTCACCATATGTTCTTTATATATAGAACACTCATCATTGTAATAAGATATCCATTCACATACAATATCTTCTCATATCGAAAATTCAACATGGTATCAGAGCGAGACTGGGCTTGAGTCTCTCACAGGAGGGTCTAGGAAAATGAGAGTAGAGTAAAATCTTGGGAGTATTAAATTTATGGTGTTGCTGCAATCTCCATGTACAACATATTTACTTTTTACTCCTATCTAAATTATAGAAAGAATTCCATAAATTATGGTGGGCAGTAGTTTCTAGTAAAAATGTCTAATTACCTAAATATGAGGAATGTACTGCATATTTACCTCTACCTATATTTATGCAAAGAATTGCATGAATTATGGAAGAACAATTTAACAAAGTCAAATACTATGTGGATGGATTATAATCAAATTAATCTTTGGGTAGTTATGTGAGGTATTCTCCAACTATTTATAAGAAAGAAAATTAAATTTAATTTTCAAAGAGACGCGTCTTTTTGGATCAATTTAATATTACTATAAAAAGACACGACAATAGACACACATAATTTTCTCTCTCACACGTGAGAAGTGATCTAAGGAAAAGGCCGAAGTTTCTCAGTAGTTGAAATTTTCTAAGTGTAATTACTTAGTGATGTTCTAGAGTTTACTATAGTAATATCGTTGGAAATAATTACCACTTGCAGAAATTGTGCTTGTCTAATTTAACACTAGAAAATCAACATGGTTAGTCGTATGACATCGAGTATATGATGGATGTGTGTTAGTAGAAGACGTATCATTTCAAGGGTCACTGTATATAGTTTTGCACAAAACAAATTGATCTCCTCTAGGAGATGCTTTTTTGTTGTTCATGTTTCTTGTTCTGGGCACGTCACATGTAATAGCTTTGAGAAGGAGCCATAATGATAGTTGCAGGAAGCAACATGAAGCAAGACCATCCAGACATAGAGTTGTACACATCCATGTAATGAAGAAGAAGAGGAGGTCAGCACATGCAGAGGGAGTAGATGACTCCGAAGATTATATAGCCTCAGAGGGAGTGATGGCTTCAGATGTTTTCTGCGGGAAACTGGATAGTCTCACGATGACATGTTGTAGCTATTAGAAAGCTACCCACCAACCCTAGATGCATGCTGTGAAGTCACTATGGATTTCCTGTGATGTATAGATTCGTGTGTCCGACCGTCAATGGTCATGAGTTCGTGTGGATGGCGACAATGTTAGAGTCTGTGTCGGATATAATACCTTCCTCATTAAGAGGGAGTGTTGAAATTTTATGTAATGTCGGAAGTTATTCTTAAGTGTTAATGTTTTAGCATCGGGCTGACATTCTCCCAGGATTGGTCATGGTAATTTGACCAATAGAGAATGGCCTGGCATAGTCTTCTAAGGACATAAGACTTAAAGTGCATGGCTTTCAACATTCGGATGGACTGAAATTCTTCCTGTGGCATACATGGAAACCTGATCAGGAAGAATGGTCCTTGTAGTCAAAGAACACTGCGTTGAGTATGTGACAACTGCGAGACACTCAATGTGCAGATTGAAGAAGGTTTATATGGATTAAAGTAGGCACCCAGAGCATGGTATGGCAGGATCGACATTTTCTGATGAGCTTAGGATTTACAAACAACAATGCATGGTTTGGTAATATTACAGTTGTATATGGATGACCTATTTCTAAACAGGTGTGGAAAATCTCATCTCAAAGTGTAAGAGAAAAATTGGTTGTTGAGTTTGAGATGAAAGATCTCGGGATGATGAATTACTTTTTGGGTCCCGAGGTATGGCAGAGACAGGATGAGATCTTTCTGAATCAAGGGAAGCATACAGTAGAAATCCCTAAGAGGTTCAAGATGTTGGATTGCAAGGCAATGGCTACACCTATGGTATCAAATCTGAAGTTGCTACAGGATACGACTTTAGAGACTGTGGATGTTACTTTATACAAGCAGATGGTGGGTTCGTTGATGAACTTGACGAACACAAGACCAAATATATGTTTTGCTGTGAACACCCCGAGTCAATATATGGAGCAACCCAGGTAGGTTCATTTGGTTGCAGCAAAACATGTGATGAGTACCTTAAGGGTACATTGGATTATGGTCTCAGGTATGTGACATACCATGAGTTCGGGTTATATGGATATTCAGATTCAGACTGGGCTGACAATATTCCTGATCAAAAGAGTACTTCGGCATATTGCTTCAATGTAGGCTCCAGTATGGTTTCATGGAGTAGCAAGAAGCAATTGTGTGTAACACTCAGTACGACTGAGGCAGAGTATGTGGCAGCATGTGCAGCAAGTCGCGAAGCAGTGTGGCTTCAGAAATTGCTGACTATTGGAATTGATTTTGACTTGTAGGTAAGACCTACAAGAAGAGGATGATGAGACTTGTTCTAGAGGACAAGTGATGAAGTCAACAGGTTGAAGATCCAGTTCATATCCAATGCTTGAGAGGGAGCCGGATAGTGAGTTCCAGAGGGAGTTGGGTACTACAGTAAGGAGCAGGAGGCTCCGTTGGATAAAGGAAGCAGTCATATGTGGCGCTCAATATGGTTGAAGTTGAGTATGTGGCAGCATGTGCAACAAGTCGTGAAGCAGTGTGGCTTGGGAAATTGCAGACTATTGGATTGAATTTGACTTGTAGGCAAGACCTACAAGAAGAGGATGAAGAGACTTGTTCTGGAGGGCAAGTGTTGAAGTCAGTAGGTTGAAGATTCAATTGATATTTAGTGCTCGAGCGAGAGCTAGACAGTCAGTTCCAGAGGGACTTGGGTACTACAGTAAGGAGTAAGAGGCTCCGCCGGATGTAGGAAGCAGTCATGTGTGGCGCTCAGTACGACTAAAGTTGAGCATTTGGTAGCATGTGCAGTAGTAGTGTGGCTTTGAGAAATTCTGTCTGGGTTATTTGGTATCGGACTGGAGACGACCTACATTTGGTGTGACAACCAGAGTTGCATGAAGTTGCCAGAGAACCCCGTGGTCTATGACAGGTCCAAGCATATCAAGATCGGATATTACTATATCAGGGATATAGTGCAGAAGGGAGCAGTGAGGCTCTAGTTTCGTGACTACAAAGGATCAAGTTGCAGACGTGTTTACCAAGCCGTTGTCGAGGATGAAGTTTGAGTACTTCAGGGATAAGCTTGGCGTGGTCCCTATTCAAAGGGAGTGTTCTCATCCAACATGAAAAAGGGTTGGCACTGAGTGTTCTCATCCAGCATGAAAAAGGGTTGGCACTGAGACAGGTGGAACTCATCCAGCATGAAAAAGGGTTGGCACTGAGTGTTCTCATATAGCATGAAAAAGGGTCGGCATTGAGTGTTCTTATCCAGCATGAAAAAGGGTCGACACTAAGACAGGGGGAACTCATCCAGCATGAAAAAGGGATGGCACTGAGACAGGTGGAACTCATCCATCATGAAAAATGGTCGACACTAAGACATGGGGAACTCATTCGGCATGAAAAAGGGTTGGCACTGAGACAGGTGGAACTCATCCAACATGAAAAAGGGACGGCACTAAGACATGGGGAACTCATCCAACATGAAAAAGGGTTGGCATTGAGATAGGTGGAACTCATCCAACATGAAAAAGGGATGGCACTGAGTGTTCTCATCCAGCACGAAAAAGGGTTGGCACTGAGATAGGTGGAACTGATCATGAAAAAGGGCAAGCACCGAGTGTTCTCATCCAGCATGAAAAAGGGCTGGCATGAGACAGGTGTAACTCATCTAGCATGAAAAAGGGTTGGCACTGAGTGTTTTCATCCAACATGAAAAAGGGTTGGCACTGAGATAGGTGGATCTCATCCAGCATGAAAAAGGGTTGGCACTAAGTGTTCTCATCCAACATGAAAAAGGGATGGCACTGAGATAGGTGGATCTCATAGGACCAGTACTATGATGCCAAGTGCCCGTGAAAAGAGAACCAAACTATAACCACCAGCACAACATCTAAGAACATATCATCAAGCATCCAGGCATCAATCAAAGAAGTCAACCATCTACCAGCGCAAGAAAAACAAAAGCATCACCCATGAACCAAGACCATCATCCGCAGAACATGAGATCACAACCAAAGCAACCACCACATGATCCCTCAAGGAGGACCACCACCCTCAAGCCAAGAAAATTCCCTGTAAGTATACCAAATCGCCTCAATAGGAAGATATTAAACAAGTTGTATTCTCAATAGCCAATCAACAACAAACTATAGTGTGAAGCCTCTTTTATAGAGGGGGCTAATTATGAGGACAAAGTCCAAAAATATATAAAATATCATAGTACTTGTGCCACATGTAAATTATTCCCCAAAGCAAGGGAGACGTCCCAACAAGAATAGAAAAACTAGGGTCAAGGGAGGTCAACGTCCGTCCATGATGCATGGTAGCCACCTCAAAAGTCTCCTCCAAAGGAGATTGAACCTCAAAATGAGCCAACAGCTAGGAGAGGAGGCACTCTAGGACACACGTGGGGCTCACAAAGTGGATAACTCACCTAAAATCAGCTCCAACGGTCATAACTCATAAGTGAGGTCCCCAATGTGTAACATCCTTCCAAAATCATGCTAACTAAAGTCCTAGGAGGGTCAAAGTAGTCCAAATGTGCCAAGTAGATTCCCAAACAGCTAAGTGATGCAACCTCCAAGATGGACGACTCCTCTAAAGGGTGACACGTGGCTCTATAAACGGTGATGTGGCTAAGTGCTCCATGAAATGTGACATGGCATGGCATTACTAGTCCATGTGCATGAAGAATAGCCCTCAAGTGCCTAGGGCACTGTGAATAAATGCCTAGGGCATTGTGAAGAAGTGCATAGGGCATTGTGGAGATGGGTGCTCCAAGGTCTCTCCACATAAAAATATGTAGAACCCTCTCAAGTGCTAAATATGTGTCATAAGTCCCAAAGAGCTAGGGAAATTGATCACCTAGGACAAAGTGTGACAAATACATAGAGAGATACATGCTTAGGTATAAAATAAGTCTGTTGTCTAGGTTTGATAACCTTTACAATACAATAGCAATACTTTTACATAAGGGTAAAATTAAAAAACCTAGGGGTTACCTAAGTCATGTGTCCTAATAGATCCACTCCAAGATCCCCACACAACAACCTCAACAATAAATGACCTCCATGAGATGGTTATGCAATGTCCCCATTTTTGGGTTCCCCTGTTCTACAGTTGAAGATGACCTCTAAGGCTTATGTCAGCCAAGATAGAGGGGTGAGGTTATGTTACCAGAGAGATCAAAGGGTTTGAAGGAGTTATATGAGGCCTAGTCTAGTCCATTTACCATCTTTCATCATCGGGATCACTTCCGCACAATTCGTTCTTGGTTCTGTGGCATTCTGACAATTCCTGTAATTTGGAAGTATTATTGAGCATAATCTAATTAAATGCACTAAAGGTGTTATCTGGATCATATTATTTGAGGGGACACCTTAGTGTAATAGCTCGTTGGAACCAGGATGAAAGGATCTAGAGGTTGGGATGATCAGGAAATGTCTTAAAAGCAAATTAATCACTTTCTGGCACCAAAAAGGGGTTAAAAAGTAACTTTAAGATTAATAGTCACTTAAACATTAGGAAAAGGTGACTTTAATCTTAAGTTGAAAAGTAAAAGAGGGAAATAAGAGGTCATGTTGAATAAGTCAATAAGGGAAGGGTCATTGGAGGATTATAAAAGGAGGGGTAGGGCTCCACTTTCCTCATTATGTTTTGGATTGATCTCTTGTTTGGAGTGCTCTTGTGAGCCAAGGTTTTCATAGGGTTTTGGCATAAATCCTTCCATTGTGGTTTGGTTCCGGTGGTGCAATATCCACCCTAGCTAGACAAGAAGGAGGATCCATCTGGAATCTTCACATGAGCTTCATCTTGTGGATCAATTTCAGTTGTGGAGGTGTAGCGACTTGGATAGGAGGTTCATGGAACCTTCTTGAGGAGGACGACATCATCTTTTGCAGGGCCGTGAGGCTAGGAGGTTTTGGAGGAGGTTGTGAGGGTTTCATTGGAGGCTCAATATCATCTTAGAGGCTCGTTGGGGTTTATTGGGAGGTTTGATACCCTTTCTTTGCAAGGTCGTGAGGCTATTCAGCCTAGGAGGAGCCGTGGAGGCATTGAGGGAGGGTTGTGTGGCCTATTCTTGGCATTTGATGGGTTCAATTTCCATTTGGGAGGATCAATCTTGGCTGGAGAAGGCAACATGAGGCTTGGAGAGCCCTTGGAGCAGTTCGGCATCATTTCTAGAGAGGGTTTGAGGCTAGGCGTTATCCTTTCTGCAGTTGAGGAGGGGGACACATCATCTATTGAGGAGGCCATGCCATTATTCCAGGTTTTGGCTTGCATATTGCTGTGTTTTCATTGATGTATTGCAGCTGCTATAGCAGCCATTAGAGACTTATTATTGCTGTGTTCGGGGTTTCATTCATAATAAAAAGGCCCATGTTATCTCTTCCATTTCATGTGTACTTGGATTGCATGCAATGTGTTTGACGGAAGTCTATTAGTAGAATGTATGCAAGTTGTTTGTAGAAAGTTGTCAACCAGTTTATAGCATAAAAAACATATGTAATGCAATATGTTTGACAAAAGCACACAACCAAAAACACTTAATTGTACAACATAGCACTAATATCCTAGCCTAGCGCACTTGGGGATATTACAGTGGTATCCAAGCTGGTTTTCCTGCCAGCCTGTGATTACATGTTGCATTGATGATTCTGGGGACAGGAATATATTATCTACAGGCAGATTGGATTGCCTTGACGATCAACACTTGACTGCTGTGACAAAATTGTGGAGGAGACAACATTCTTTGCTAGCTGGAATGTCTACTTACAGACCCGCTGACCAAAAAGATAACAGTGGCTGTTTGGGACGAGATTCCTGAGTGGGAGCTGATTTAGTTATTGCTGACTGTGTAACTTCTGTTATAGAGGGCGCTTTCCTGTTTGTGGACATAATTTGTATTATTGCTGAGCCGAGTATATTTGTGGCTGGACTGTGTTTTTTACTGTTGGGGACAGATTGCTTGGTGGCTGAGTTTTACTGATAAGGAGGCTGCATTCCTATTCTAGCTTGAAGCCCGTGCTGTCAACTGTCCATTCCTTGACATTTCCAGAACACTAATTGTTTGCCAAATAAGCACAAACAGTACAACAATAAACTGTTTGACAAAAACCATAAACCGACAGTAAACTACAAACATATCAGACTTAGTAAAGAGGTGAAAAATCAGCGGTGCATTCCATAGATAAGCGGATGAAGACAACTCATGAATTCATGGGTGTAACTTGGCAAATTCTTCAAGAATCTCAGAGGAATCTAACTGCACTGAGAGAGCAAATAAAGAAGTTAAAGGTGCTAGCTTCTACGCATGCTGAAGATAAAGATGACCAAACAATAGCCCGTAATACACCATCCGAGTTGTCTAATACGGATGAAGGCACCAGCATAGGGGATGGAGACAGTAACTATAATAAAGATGCCCATTCAGCAGGTGTTAAGGCTTCAACATCTTGTCCTATTTATGATGATGCGGGTGTGCTAGCACCTAACTATGATGTGGATTTGTAATGTTCCTGATTTCGCTAGGCTAGGAAACTCTGCTAATGTGTGTGTAGGATTAATTGTTTACAGCATATAAATGAGCATTCAAATAATAATGGCGACAAAAGACTGCAAAGCTTATATTACAAAATCTCCGTGGAGTACAAAGGCCGAATGCAGATGAATAAAATAAATCACTTGGCTAGATCAATGACAAAAGGATCTTAACCGGAATACAATAGCAACTAAAAAAATAATACCCGATACCCGAAGAATGCTGTGGAATGCAATGGATGACATGAAGAATTGTTGCAGATATGACAACTCGTACGACAACTGCTGCAAGTCTGGAATGTTCGCCCTGGTGGCTATACCTCTCGGAAATGCCTGGAAACTGTCCCAAACAATGCGCCCTGCTCTGCCTGACAGTCCTGGTGACTGTCCGGACCTCAACTGGTGTATCTGGTCCCCGGATGGATCCCCTGGGGAAATGCGCCCCCTCTTCTCTGGAAAACTGCGCCCTAGTGATTCCACCGTCGGAATCGGCTAATGTGTGTCTCAAGTTGATCGCCCAGGTCTACTGGAAAATGGGTAGGAAGGATTTCCCGGATCTGAACTGATGATGGCTCGAGAACCCTGAATGTGTCCTCCCCAAGTGTCGCACTCCCAATGTCCGGAAAGTGCGCCTCAGATGATTCCTCCGTCGAAATCTGACGAGGAACCAGGAAAACGATGCAGCTTGCCTTCCTCTCAACTGGGTCGGAGGGGAATCTCTGAACTCTCCCTGAAAGGGACAAGTCGATCCACTGAACCTCCTCAGAAGTTGCGCCCTCACCCTGAATGAGTGGGCCCTTGCTGCTGCAACCTGCGAAATTGTTGTTGAAGATTGATGGAAGATCTATATGACCTCCCCGATGACTAGGGTGTGTCTCTCAACACCGAAATCAACCACTGGTGTATTCCTCACGTAATCCACTGAGCTACCTCTCCTAAGATGCGCCTCTCTCCTCAATGACAAGTCAAAATCTACATAATGATGAATTAGGTCGTTGAACCTTCTCTTATAGCTGCTCGAAACCCTAATTCGTTGTTGACTTCTAATTTTAGCTCCTCTGTTCTATTTTTAGCTCAAATTGGCTTAAAAGCGCTTTTAGCCACTTTTAGCTCAATGTCACTTTCTAAATGTAACACCTTTCACTGGAGTGACCTCTAGTAAACCTGTTTACCCTTTTCTAGCTCTGGCTATAGTCTAATGGGGTGGTTTAGACCATTAAGCCGCCTCTCAGGAGCTCCTATTTGGAAAGGGACATTACAGTCCTCCCTTCCCTAAATTGCTTGTCCTCAAGCAATACCAATCCAGGGTGTTGCAACACCTGCTCGCTCTCCCAAGTAGCGTCCTCTACTGGAAGCCCTCTCCATCTGATCAAACACTCTCTGATGACCATGTTCCTCTGTTTCCGCTCCTGGAACTACAGTACCTCCTTCAAAACCAACTCCAATTGTCCCTCCTCATCCAATGGGGGAAGCTCCTCTGATGTGCTTGTTATCCACCAGGTTGCACAAGCTGGATCTCTTGAAGAGCCGCCGAAGGATGAGCAAGCAGTGCTCATACACGCAGAATTCAGTGATTCAGCAGGCCCTGAAAAGGCCCCTTTTCCCGTATTTCCACTATTGTAATAAGTGTTCTAAATATGAGAGAATGTAAAAGGCTATTGGC
>SNQJ01S0031784.1:69659-95478 GCA_010110895.2 Picea sitchensis
CAAACTGTCATTTACATTCATTGACCTCCTCTTGCAGGTCCATTTACATCACATATTCATACTTATGAGTTTTTCCATAGTCCTTGGCCAGTCCAGTTATATTTACAATCTGGGGGAAACAGGGTGTTACACCCACACCCTATTCTCTATATCATCTTCTTGACATGTCACCTTATTATTCCAGAATTTAGGCTTTTCACCAGCCCCACCATACTTAATTGACACTTGTTGTAGTCCACCTTCACTAAGAAGAACATCTCTATGCCAGTAGAACGTCTCTATGCCAGTATCATATGTTAAAACGTCTATATGCAACACGTATATATGTTATCTCATCAAAATTTGTCATCTTGTCCAACCTTTCTTTTTCACTAGCCAGCTCAAGCTCACCAGCCAGCTCCGCATTCCATGCAGGTCCTGCTTCTAATCCCGCCTGTAATAGGTAAACATCCGGAAATGGCCATGTTCAGTAAGACAAAAATCCAGTTATTGGCCCAGATTGGGATCTCACTCGTAAGGAGATTGTGAAACTAAGTAACAATGCCCAATGAGACAGTTTTAAAAATATGTCCCAACAAACATGATTCAATTCAACATCTAGTTGAAACTTAGATATCCCAGTCTCATATATTGAAACTAACTTGGATATGCAGGTATCCTGTGTAAATGGGGTTTAGTTTTTCTTTTCTTAGGGTCAGAGACTAGAGTCAATTTTAATTAGAATTTTATAAAACAACTAGATGAACAACTATTAATATTTGTAAGATTTTATTTATGCGGTGGAACATTTTCCATGGTTTATATGGTTTAACATCCCGTTTAACCAATTGAAATTGGTTTAACATCCCAATTAACCAATTGAAAATAGATCATTTGAGGAATGGTCGAATCACAATTCCACATTGTCAGACTTCATAAGCCATTACAGTGTTGTTTTGAATAAGAGCTTATGGTTTTTTTTGTGGGGAAAGAAGATTGGATACAACAAATTATTGGTATTGCCCATGATGTTACTAGACAATCCTTAAAGAACAAAGGGTTACATGCTCCCCCTTAGAGAAGGTTCAAGTACATGAGAGCCAATTGCCTATCTCCATACAAAAGAACGACTAATGAAACCCCTCTTTCCTCTTTCCATACAAATGATTCCCATTATTATTTTTCCTAAAAGCACCGATATAAATAAAGAAGTAACATCCATTGTTGTTAAAGGCTCGGGATGTGTTCAAGGTTTATTGATGAGTTCAAACTGTGCGATAATGGAGTTCCCTATTATCCAATGAAAGAAATTAATGGAAGAGACAAGGATATCAAAGATAATCATTTAAATTATACCCTTGGAAACCAAATGATTGTTGTGGTGCATGAATGGAAACCCATGTTGTCAAGCCAAAACATTATAGAGATGAGGTAAAAAAAATGTTGTTGGATTGGCATCCATGTTAAGAGAAGTTGGCCTAAGCTCCAAGTGCTAGAAGCATATTTCATTCTAACCTAAAGTTCTAGCAAAACCAATTTTTATTAATCATCTGATAATCTGCTCTACTTTTGGTTTAAAAAATATATAGTTACAATATAGATGTCCATTTTAATGTAATTAGTATCTCCTCTTCAATCTTTGGTTTGGCTTAACAAAACAATACATAGTATTTCTACACTCTTTAATTGGAATATGTATCTTTAAGTAAAGGTAAGGCCATCTATATATTTGAGCTATCAACCTAATGAGCTATGAGTCCTACGTTTCTGTGAGAAGAAATATTGGTGACAAAGAAGTGATTGTAATTTTTTCCGAAAGTAGGGCTTGTCAGCTTTAAGAATATGATGAATCAAAAGGGAAAAAATAGAAGAATCTATGTTTGATCAGTAAATTAGGACCATAGGAAATTTATTTACTATATGTTTTAGCCAAAATATAAAATACAACTATTGATTTTTTTAGTTTCTTGAACATATTTATATTGCATCACAAGATCTAGATATCAAATTAAGTGATAAGAGTATGTATGAAAGGATTTTGGAAGCTAGTTATGTGGATGTATTTTTTGCTTTTGGACTAAATAAGTGATCTATAGAGTGAAAAGATGTTGTGATTTTGTTATATAGCAATCCAAAGTTCATTTCATTTTTGGGTATAGAGAAAAAGAGAAGGCTTTCATGTTACAGGTAATAAAAGTGGTTTGTGAATTATAATGAAATCTTGGGCATTGCCTTGTGAAGCTCCTATGATTCATGTCAATAGGAAAATATATTGTAATCAACTACCAGTCAAATTTGTTCGACTTTTGTATTATTTTTTTAATTTGTATGATTTTACGTAAAGTATACAAATTTATTTTTATTACTTCTAATTTTTTGAAAAGAAAAATATATTGAATAATTTATAAACTTTGAATACAATTTTTTTCATTAGTTGGAAGTATTGATATGACAATTTTTATTTGGTTTTGGCAATAATTATTGGGTTAAAAACATAAAATGTAGTAACAATATCTAGAACAATCTAGTAAATTATCTATAAGAGCAATATCTAGTCGATTGACTCATTGTATGTTGGATTGTTAATATTATTTGTTAGGTTACAAGAATTACAGCTAAGAAGTGGTGGTGTAGAAGACTCGATACTATATTTTCAAAAATCATTAATGTAATGTTCTTCAAAACTTTGCAATCCTATGTTGATATTATGGTAGCCGCAGGAGGTATTAACCTCCATGTGTAACCTTTGGCTAGAATAGAATATTCTGGAAGCAAAAGAAACCCTAAACAGATGTGTAAAAACCCTAGAAGACAAGTCGGTTTAGTAGAATAAATAATATAAATGTATTATCTTCCAGAAGTCGGCCCAGATAGGTGACAAAAACCATTATAAATAGGAGGTGCTCTAGCTAATTTGTACACACACTTCACTCACTCTCTCAAGTATAGTGAAATTCTGGAGCTGCAACTAAAATAATAGAAGGAGCATCTTTTGGTGTGATTCTTGGTCTCTCTCTCTAGTGCTATCTAGCCTAAGATATGCGCCCTACCTTCTAGTATCTCTTGGTGATATTATTGGTGGTAATCTTGGGAAGAAGTGCAACTGCAACTACTGTAATTGAGTATTGTTCTTGTTTTGTGGTTGTGGAGACTCTCTCTCTTGTGCACTACCCTTGGATAAGGTGTGATGCCCTTGTCTTGTGATGTTGTTGCAGTTGGATGGTGTTTTCTGGTTCCATCTCGTGCTACTATTGTAGCTAGGGTTTATCTGTTAGTTCTAGTGTGTCTTTCCAAAATCATTTTATCTAGCAAAGGTTAAAGTGCTCGGGGGTGGCTACATGCCTATGGTTGGGTGACAATATTGTGATATTGTCTATGGTTAAACGAGCAAATCGAAATATTCTATCAGGTTATGGGCCCACACTACCTTCAGAACGGTCTAACCGTTGAAAGGTAGATCAACAATTCTTTGCCAAGCTCATTATAGCACCAGTTGCAGCTGCAAATAGGGTTTTTTATTTTGGAGTTGCAACAAACCCTAACCTATAACCTAATTCTTTGGGCACTTTAAGTGAAACATTTGGCATAATTTTTGGGTATTCTAGTGCGCCCTAACCTAGCACACCCTCTGGTTCCCTCAACCAGTAAAAACGTCAAGTTTGAATTCTTGGTCAAAGTCAAAGTCAAAGGTTGACTTTTTGTAATGTTCTCAAGCCAATTTTTTGCTTGGAAACACTAACTAACCACTGAATTAACGGTTTTTAGTTTGTATATGCAGGTTGGCCTCTTTAATTTCGGCCTTAGGGTTTTGCTGATGATTTTATATGTGTTTTTGTAGCAATGAAAAAGAAGATACAACATGGAACATACCTCAACCATATGCAAGATACATAATATGATAAACATGCAAAAACACCTCAGATCTGATTTTATTCATAAATAGGAGAACCCAATACAATGAAGATGTCGATTTGGAATGCTCAACACATGGATCCAATAATAAGAGCTGATACAAAATGCTCCAAGAAGATGTTATAAGCCTCTAAAGACTGAATACACCATGAATACCAATTCCAATATAGATCAGGGTCGTATGAAGTGCCAAACCCCCAAGTTAGAAGATGCCACACCCTGCTGGAACCCTGAATAGCCTCAATAATTCGGCCCTCCTGTCAAAAATGTTCAATCACCCTGGTAAAAATGCCAAACAATAGATTAGGTGAAGTCAATAACAACCCAAGTTCCTGAATCTCCAAGATCCCTCTCAGACCCTATGGATCTGAATCCCCTCCAAGGAATGGTGCACCCCCTTGGATGCCTGAAACCCTAGATAAATTGGTCTCTCTCCTAGAGACCTCCAACAACTCCACCAATCCACTAGAATGATAGATCGGGGCACGATAATGAAAACCTAAGTGATCAAATCATCAAAGGACCTGCTAGACCCTTGGATCTAGCCACCCTCCAAAGAATGGTGCACCCTCCTCTTGGGAAATTGTCCCACTCTCAATACAAATCAATCCACCATAAGAATACATCTGAAAACATCCAATAATGGCGCTCGGGTACCTGCAAGGAAAACCCAATACCTGGAATTCACAAAATCTCTTCTCCTCAGCTAGAACGAATCCTCCCTTAATGGACGGTGCGCCCCTCTTGCTGGAAACCCCCAACTGGTGCGCCCTCTCTCTTTCTGCACATGTAATTGATGTAGAATCCTCCTGCAATTGAGTAGATCTGGAACTAGAATGGTCTGGGAGAGTATTGCATCCCCAATACCAAGCTTGGGACAATCTAGGTGGAATCTTTCACCACCGAATCATCCTCTAGGGTTTGTTAAGTCAAAACCCTCAAAACCCCCAAGGTATGAGCTCACTAGCTAGAAGCTAGATATAAAAAGATAATCATACATGAATGAATGAATAGAGGCCCTTGACTTTCCTTTATACTTCCTTCTCACCTTGTCCCTCCAAAGTTACTTTCATTTTATTAATATTTAATTAATTAATTAAATCACTTTAATTAATTAATTAACCTTTTTACCTCTGAAAAGAGCCTTATCTCTCCCCGGGTCTTCCCTGGCCACTATAAGTCACTTCTCACCTTCCCATCATGTAGTGTTGCTCCTCCCGATTCCAATGAGCTATTACACTGAGAGGTTCCTCCAAGTAATGTGCCCAAAATGACCTCTTCAGTGAATTTAATTAACTTATAGCTCAAAATACTCAAAATCATGGAAATCGTCGGAATGCAACGAAACCAAAGCCAGGCTATGTGAAATGGATCATCATGATTAAATGGGATGAGTGATGCAAGCCAGACCCCAAAATGCCTCTCCATAATCCATGTACTAGCTATAACATCCATCTGGCTACTCTGGTCATCATAAACCTCTACAATGTAATGATGTCCCAAAGTGGGGACATTACACTTTTGGTCAAAATTTATCTTGTGGTCAAAGTTTAAATTTCAGGGTTTCTAGCTTGTTCTAATCATTGAACCTATTTTGATTTAGTTTCTAACCTCTTCTTTTCAAGATGGTGTCTAGTTTCGGATTAGAAGACAAGTTGAACGATGCTACAAATTTCAAAGGTATGTACTTGTATATGCTTTTCAAGTTATATCATCCAAGAAAGCATGAGTGCGTTTGCAGGGGATGTACAAGAGACCTTGTCCAAGCAGTGATCATGGAACAAGTGCACCCTTTCTAGCAATTGAGGCTCTAGGTTCCAAGTTTGATTGATCATATTGTTAAGTTTCAATTTGCACATATCAAGTTTGATAGTTGCTACAGTGCAAGTAACACTATAGTTGTGACAACAATATTTGAAAGGTTGTATTACTGCTAGGTATACTTGGTTGCATGTAAGTACTATTGATATAGATGGTTATTTCACTTGTTTACAAAATGAACTAACATCTCCTCTAGGAGATATATCTTGTTTTGCTCTTGAAAATGTCACCTTGGTAATTCTATGATGACTACCATCCTTGTTACCATAGATATGTTCTTATGAAAATTATATTGGAAATACTTTTTCTCTTTTTGTTCTTGTTTCGGGCAAGTCACACGTGATAGATCTGAGAAGGAGCTACAATGAATATTGTAAACATGGAACAGATGACTCCATCTAGTGGTGAGGCAGGTGATCTCACCAAGTATCAATTCTAAAGGAAGCATGTAAAGAAAAAGAAGTTTTGGATATGATACACTCAGATGTGTGTGGACCAATGTCAACCTCCTCACTAAGTGGATAAAGATATTAAGGTTTGATAATGAAGGAGAATACACCTCCAAGGAGCTCGTTGCCTTTTTTGTGAACCAACCAGGATTAGAAGGGAGCTAACTGTCCCACATAATCCTCAACAAAATGATGTGGCAGAACCGATCCATTGAAAAATTTGTTAAGGCAATGATGAATGACCATAATCTATCCATGTTTCTATGGGGAGAAGCAGTTGTGACAGTTGTATATGTTCAAAATAGAAGTCCTCGTCATATATTGAAGAACATGAATCCAGAAGAAGCTTTCTCCAGAAAGAAGCCAATTGTTGAAAACTTGAGGATATTTGGATGTCATGTCTATATTTATGTTCCCAAGGACAAAAGGAAGAAGTTGGAACCTTCAAGAAAGAAGGGCATATTCATTGGACATAGTGAGTCATCAAAATCTTACAAAATCTATGTCCCAGGTCAACAGAAGGTTGAAATCAGCAGAGATGTGACTTTTGATGAAAAGATTGGCTTCATGAAATCTATAGAAGATTCCATGAATCCCAACGACGAATAAGAACATGATGGTCCCAAGGAAGAAACTACATGTTTCCATAACATCTCAATGCATAACCTTCCACCTCTGAAGAAGCGGTCAAGAAGAAAGAAGGGAAGGAAACTATGATGGAAGAATATCAATCCTTCATGAAAAATGATGTATGGGAAATTGTTCCTAGACCTGAAGGAAAGTCTGTAGTCACTTCAAAATGGGTTTACAAGATAAAACATGTAGTAGATGGGAGTATCGATAAATACAGGTCAATATATGTGGCTAGAGTGTTCTCCCAGCAGGATGGAGAAGACTATGATGAAACATTTTCTCCAGTTTCCAGATACACCTCTATTATAGCCATCATATCTCTTGCAACATCCATGGGTTGGAATTTACATCCGATGGATGTAAAGACCACTTTTCTCAATGGAGTAATTGAGGAAGAAGTATACATAGAGAAATTTCAAGGTTTTGAGGTACACCCGAGAGAAACCCATGTATGAAGAAGGACTTGTATGGACTTAAGAAAGTTCTAAGAGCTTGGTATGCACAAATTGACAGTTACTTGAAAAGACTTGGATTTTCCAAGAGCTATGTTGATCCATATCCTTATTAGAAGGTTGTAAATGATGAAACTGTGATCCTGCTACTATATGTTGATGATTTATTTCTGACAGGTGCAGAGCCTCTCATTATTCAATGTAAGAGGGAGTTATCCTTTGAATTAAATATGAAGGATCTTGGTATCATGCATTATTATTTGAGACTAGAAGTATAGCAGAAGCGTGGTGAAATATTCCCAGGGAAAGGGAAGTATGTTGTAAAGATTCTTCAGAAGTTTGGGATGGTGGATTACAAATCCATGACAACTCCCATGGCAACAGATCTGAAGAAGCTAAGAGACTATGATCCAGTAGACTCGTCCATGTACCCGCAGTTGATTGGCTCATTGATATATTTGGCGAATACCTGACCGAACATTTGATTTGATGTGAACATGTTGAGCCAGTTCCAGGTGGAACCTAGACATGAGCATTGTATAGCTGCAAAGCACTTTTTGAGATATCTTCATGGGACGTTAAATTATGGTTTGAGATATGCCTCAAACAGTGACATGAAACTACATGGATTTACTGATTCAGATTGGGAAGGAGTGCAGATGACAGAAAGAGTACTTCTGGTATATGTTTCATTTTGGGCTATTCTATGATATTATGGGCTAGCATGACACATAAATATATTGCACTCAACACTGCAGAAGCATAGTATATTTCAGCTTGTGATCCTTGTATGAAAGAAGTATGGCTTCGTAAGCTGATTTCTGGACTATTAGATCACGTGTTGGATACAACTATGATATATTTTGATAATCAAAGATGTGTGAATCTTTCGAAGAAACCTATGTTCCATGACAGGTCGAAGCACATTGAGTTCAAGTATTATTTCATCTGTGATAAAGTCTAGAAGTGAGAAGTGATTCTCCAGTACATATCCATCGATGAGAAGATCGATGATATTTTGAGGGACAAGCTGAGACTTATGGATAAAGTTTGCAAACTCGAGGGACAAGTTGAGACTTATGGAGATAACTCCCTTGGTTGAAAAGGAGCTGGTGACTTCCTCGGTTAGGAGGGAGTGTTGATATATGGCATCATGAATAAGTCAGTGTGCTTGTGACAGAAATTCTCCAGGTGGAGAATGGTCCAGGCATAACAGATTGTTGATGGACTAATATTGTCCCTGTGGAGAATGGTCCAGGTTGAGAGATTGATGATGTACCTTGGACAACTATTCTCCTAGGGCATTGCTCGGATAAGTAGAATAGTCCAGGACAACTATTCTCCTCGGGATTTGCTCAGTCAGGTAAAATGGTCTGCCTCCCTGAGTTCACAATAGTGACCAGAGTGGGAAGATTGGTACATGACAAACATTTTCCCTGAGTTCACAGTAGTGTCCAGAGGGGGGAAAATGGTCAAGGATAGTCATTCTTCTAGGATGTATGTCTAGATTAGAAGAATGGTCCCTATAACCCATGGCATGGATTTCAGCATGTGGGAGGACAATCATTCGTCTAGGACATATGTCTGAATTAGAAGAATGGTCCTTGTAGCCCATGGCGTGGCTTTCAACATCTATTGGGACAATCATTCTTCCCGTGTCACCGACAGTGACCAGGATAGGAAGAATGGTCCCTATATCACTCTATTGAGTGAGTGACTTATGTGAGACACTCTATTGAGTGCGCTAAGTTCAACACATGAATTATTCATCATCATGCCCAATTACTGAGATGGAGTATAGCCTCGAGAGATGATGCAGACGATGATATGATTTGATGCCAGGAGACGGTTGTATTGCATGGTGATAGCTTATGTATATATTAGTTGATTGCAATGGATATTGTGGGTCTCTAGACAATAGCTATGTACTATTGTGGTGGATGTGTTCCACTGATAGTGATTGTGTGTCACTAGATAGTAGTTGTGCGCTACTAGGAGTGGTTATGTACCATTGGATAACATTTGTGTACTACTATGGATCGACATTGTTTTGATCTATTGAATGAAATTTTAGTAACTGTGTACTACTACCTGATTTCCATGGATACTACCAATAGTGTTGAAGGTGTTTTTGTAACATACCACTTTCAATTCACAATACAAAGTAAGCTAATACATTGAAATAGTAAAAAAAGAAATTCTTGATATTTTTTTTTAATTTCTTTTTTATAACTAATCAACCATTCCATAAATGAATAAAGCATTATGAGCCACATTTTCAAGAACTTAAACAATATTATAATGTATATATTTTTCTAATTCTTAGCAAATATTATGTAGCTTAATAATGTGTTCAAGAATTCGTTTATCTATCCTTCCTAAGGATTGCACAAGGATAGCACAAGTATCAATTTCGCTATATCAAGTGCAACTTAGAAATTATATCTGATGGGAACCAACTAATTATATCATAACATTCATCATAACTTTCGAATTCATTAATACAAGGTTCATTTAAATACCAATGAGATATAAAAAAATCATAACTGTTATTTAATAAATTCATTAAATAGAACATCAATATGTAAGTCATCAATAAATTCTAAATAAAAGTCATTAGAATTTCTTCATTTCCCTTACATTACATATAAATTTTATATGCAATATTTTATGATTACTATTATATGTATATATCGAGGAAGAACTTTATATATATATAAAGAAATTCTATCTACATGACAAATATATGTAGCTAGATTTCTCATCAACAAGGTGCATAATTTACCCAAGCAAGTTTTATTTAGTTACACGGGAAAGAAGGAATTAATCCTAAAAATCAATACAACTTATTCCAAGAGAAAGAGAAGGTTTAATCCACACATGTCATCCAACTTATCACTAAGTTTGTTTAAGGAAGGAATACTATTATTACAACAATCTTAAAATTGTTTTGTATGTATCCATTAATGTCCAAAGTTGTTACATTTTATTTCACCATGTGCACATATAATTTCTGCATTTTTGAACTATAAAACACTGTGGCCAATTGGTATTGATGAAGATGATCCTTAACCGAAACTTGTGCAATGTCCAAATCCTTTGCTTTGCTTGTGAATCCAAGACTTCACCGATACCTTCCAACCAATGCTAGGGGTACTCTTCTTCCTCTTAGCCCTCAGAGACACAAACAGGCCACACACAAAAACCAGAATCTATAGCACCAAAAATTTCCCTCTCAAGGAAGAGCTTCTACTCTTTCACAAGTTTTGAAAACCAACTCTCAGAAGTAAAACTTAGTCAAGAAAATTTTTGGTAGCATATCAGTGCTAACAAAAGTCAACTTTTCCCTTTCTCAAAATTTATTTTATAGAAAAATTTGCACTCCTCATGCACAGATAATTAATTTTTAATAATTTAATTAAATGATTCTTCACCCACTACATGTGTCACACTCTCCCCAAGTTGCACAAGTAATTTCTCTTTTTATTTTATTTATTTAGGGATTTTCTCTCTCATTCCCCAATGCGCTTATATTTTTTCTCTTAGTTGTCCCTTAGTTCCCCAATCCCTCATTTAATTTGTGTCCCCTAACTAGATTTTAGATTGATTTGGATTAAGAATCTTCTTTTAGTTAGAATTAGTGATAGATTGACTCAAGATGCTACTCTATGTGGACCACCTATTCTATCATGTTATATTTTCTTTTTATTTATAAATCATTTTTATTATTTTCATGCACACATGCGCATTTACCCAAGTTTATTCTTATTTCTCCGTTCAATTAAATTGCTAGTCTAATTCTTTTATTCTCTTTTTATGATTTACTTAAACAAGCCTCTTTAGACTTTTTTTTTTTCTTGTTTTTAATTTAAAACCATTTGCATGCTCTTTCTAACAAAGTCTAAGTACTTGGACGATCGTGATGAATGTAGTCTGGTTAATGGTTTAACCTATGTGAAAACGCAGCGCGAGCTCTGCAAAGTTAGGGTTCACATGCACCAACTTCCCTCCCACCCTGACCACATTTGAACTCCTCTGCACGTGTTGATTGCCTCTGGACCCCGGCACTGACTGCCATAGAAGAACGGGAACAGAAGGGGGGGTGAAAGCCCCCTCTTACCATAATGTTTCCGCCAATGATCCGAAGAAATCGCGAGTGCGCCGACCGTCCTTTGAGCCACCATTGCACTTACGAGACCAATATCTGTAGGAAGAGATGGATATAATAAAAGAATCAAACACGAATGTCGAGTCCTCGCATCCAAAAGCAACTCGAGTCTGGATACCTGGAAAATGTGTCCCCCAAGCCCCAGTTGCGCCCATGTACATCATCAAAACCACCAGGATAGGGGAGCATACGCAGTTCATGAGAGACCATGCCCTCATAGGAAAATTCTTAGGTCTCTGGCCCTCAGAAAAGGACCTAGCTCGCTAGATCAAGGCATGGTGGAACCCCAGGGGAGACTATGAGCTCCAAAGGTTTATTTATAGTAATATTCTACAACCTGGAGGATAAGGACCATATTTCTACAACTCGACTGGCCTCTACCTACGTTTATGGACAGACCGCTTATGCCCAGAAAAGGAAAACTTTTCATATGCACCGGTATGGATTCGCCTATATTCCCTACCTCAAGAGTTCTGGTTAGAGGAAATTTTACTAGGCATAGGAAACACCCTGGGTAAATATGTCAAATTTTCCAAAGCTACCAAACAGAGAAAATAGACCTCTTATGCAAGGATATGTGTCTATATGAACATATCCAAAGCTCTGCCAGACATAGTTACCTTAGAATACCAAGATGAGGAATGGGCCCAAACCATAGACTATGAACACATCCCTTCCAGATGTCGAAAATGCCATGAACATGGACACCTTTTCAGAGACTACTCTCTCAATGCCCCCCCCCACCCGGAGAGGGAAGCTGAAGAGAAATCAAAGGAAGGATTTACTCAAGTTCAAAATCGAAGGAGACAAGCGCAAAAGAAGCCCACAACCAACAACAGAAAAAAGAACCCAAATAATAATTCATTTGAAGCCCTTAACCGCCTCCTAGAGGCAGAAGAGGTGGAAAAACCCCACAAGACCATGGGGAAAGATCCCAACAAGCACAAGGAAGATTAGGCATCATAAGAGTATCAAACCCCAACAAACCAATCAGATCCACAGACTCACTGAATCTCAGGGAAAGAACCAAAAAGAGAGGAAGACACAGTCATGGAAATGGATAAGCAAGACCTAGCAGAAATCGACCTAGACAAGTTAGAAGAAGAACTCAACAAGAAGGATATTCAAACCTTACCAGAGGACCAACTCAGGAAAGTTCACAAAGTATTTATGGACTCATCAGCATGGGCTACATCCAGGTTGGGGATCAACATAGACCCAAACCAAGATCCAAGAAAACACCCAAAAGAAAACAAGTGACGAGGCAAAAAATCATCTCATCAGCTAATAAAGGAGGCGGGAAACTATATGATCAACTCGAGACATATTCACAGACTCTCAGAGAGCTCCTTTTATCACCCACCAAATTTTTAACTATGAAGATCCTCACCTAGAATATCAGAGGCCTAAATGGAAGATCCAAACAAAGGATTCTCCGAAACTGCATCAAAATGGAAGACCCTAATATATTCCTGATACAAGAGACAAAATGTGCAAGGAAAACTGCAAAAGATATCATCAAAATATGCTAGCGCAACTTTGAATCCTATCAAACAGACTCAAAAGGGGCTTCAAAAGGCCTGTCCATCCTATGGAATCCTGCTACAATCATCCTTGATCAAGGCTTCTCCACTCCATGCACCATCACATCGGACTACAGAGCCATCGGTTCAGACAAGGAGGGAATGATAAAAAATGCTTATGGACCGCAGAACAACCAAGACAAAGACCTCTTTCTTCAAATCTTGGCTTACCTAGGTTCCTTAGCAGAGGGAAAGAGATGGATAATAGGGGGCGAATTCAACATGATTCTCACGCTGGAGGAGAAGTGAGGGGGAAAAAAGCGCCTGGAGCAGGATAACGCAAAATTCCAGGAACTCGTAGAGAACCTCAGACTGGTAGATATTGAGAATAGTAATGGCACCTACACCTAGACCAACAAAATATCAGGTCACCAACAAATAGCATGCATGCTTGATCGCTTCCTCATCTCAGAAACTCTCCTTTTGGAAGGCCCCCTCGTAGATTCCAACATCCTCCCGAAGGCAGGTTCGGACCACTGGTCGATTCAGCTCTGGGTTGACACTATTGCCACCCCCAAGCTTAAACCCTTCAGATTTGAAAATTTTTGGCTCTCCCATCCAAATTTCCAGGAGTTAGTCCGTCACTGGTGGATCACTGCGGAAACACAGAGGGGTACAAAAATGTATTGCTTCCAGAAAAAACTCAAACATTTTAAACAACAGGTGCACAAATGGAACAAATAAGTCTTTGGGAACATTTTCCAGGAAAGGAAAATGATGGAACAAAAACTAGAGAACCTTCAAGGACAATTCATTCATGCAGGATACACAATCACTCAACAATAGGAGGAGAGTGAACTCAAAAGGAAACTAGAAGAAAGACACAAGCAAGAAGAAATCCTGTGGAGACAGAAATCTCCGATTTAATGGCTCAACGAGGGAGAGAAAAACACCAAATTCTTCCACCATTCTATGATACACAAACGCCTTATCAATCACATCACGAAGTTGGATGACTCACAAGGAAACACCCTGTTAACTCATCACGAAATAATGCACGAGCTGACAAACTTCTACAAGGATATCCTCTTAGAACCCAAGGTGGACCGCACCTCAGCAATAGAGCAGGTGACCCAAAATATCCCAACTTTAATCACCCAGGGACAGAATGAGGCTCTCATGACACCAATAACGCAAGCAGAAGTGGATCAGGCTATTCAGGAGATACCCACAGTCAAGGCTCCAGGTCTAGATGGTTTCACAACAAACTTCTTCCACTCCTATTGGCAAATGTTAAGGGAGGAAGTGTGGCAGCTAGTGGAGGAATCACGCAGCTCGGGAAAAGTTCTTCCAACACTAAATGCCACTTTCCTCACCCTAATACCCAAAGAAGAAAGAGTCACAAATCTGAAGAACCTCAAACCCATACCTCTTTGCGATGTGATCTACAAAATCATTTCCAAGGTCATATCTCTAAGACTCAAGCCAATTCTACCCTTCATCATCTCCAAGGAGCAATCAAGATATGTCGAAGGAAGGAAAATCATGGATAGCATCATACTTGTCCATGAAATCATTCACTCACTCAAAAGCACTCGTACTCTAGGTGTGCTTCTAAAACTTGACCTTTCAAAAGATTTTGACAAATTAAGTTGGCAATACATGAAAGCACTCCTATTGGATTTTGGTTTCAACAAGGATTGGGTCTCTTGGATAATGAACCTCATTTCCTCAACCTTTTTCTCAATCCTTGTCAATGGTGTCCCCTATCAACCCCTCTCCCCCTCAAGAGGAATAAGGCAGGGTGACCCTCTCTCCCCTTTCCTTTTTGTCATAATGGTTGAAGGTCTAGGACGCTATATCAAGGCTTCAATTCAAAATGGATCCCTCCAAGGCCTCCCTCTTCATGGGTTACAACCGACAGCCTCCCACAACCAATTTTTCGATGACACACTGCTAATGAACACCCCCATTGTGCAAGAAGCAATTAAACGAATCTCCATCCTCTCTGATTTCAGCGAAGCCTCTGGCACCACCTTTAATCTGGCCAAATCACAACTCTTATTTTTTAATACTCCTGTGACAATCCGACAACACCTTTATCAACTTCTGAATACCCCTATTCTCACTTTGCCCTCTCGCTACCTGGGAATCCCTCTTTCTGACTCAGCATCCAGAAACATCTCCTGGGACTCCCTCCTACTCTCCATCACCAACCATCTTAGCAACTGGACCTTTTTCTCCCTCAACCTTCCAGCCATAATCATTCTCTTAAAGTCAGTCCTCCAAGCCAATCCAACTGACCTCTTCTCATCCCTAGCTTCCCCCCAATCATTCATAAAGAAAATAAGGAATCTGCAAATAAAATTTTTATGGCATGGACACAACCCGAACAAAAAATGGGTCCTAGTCAGCTGGGACAAAGTCTGCAAGCCCAAATCTTCAGGTGGTCTGGGCCTCTGGGACCCTGGAAAATTTAGCACCATGGGAGCAAGAATTTGGTGGAGATGGCTCAAAACACCAGCAGAGATCTGGGCAAAACTCTGGAAATGCAAATATGCCCCAAATATGCACCAAAGTCAACTTATAAGAATGCAGGAGCAAATTCAGGGCTCCAACATCTAGAATGTGGCCTGGAAAAATCGGCCACTCATGCAAGAACATTCTTTATGGGAAGTTCTCAATGGCTAGAATGCCCTATTCTGGATGGATTCCTGGCAGCAAATGCCACCCCTTCAACTGGAAGAAAATCTACAATCCTATGAAAATCACATTCAAGATCTTTCCACTCTCAAAGTAGCAGATTTGTGGACAGATACCCCAGCAGCTCTCCCTGGCAAAGATGGAAATCTACTCATCAGGAACTCCAAGTGGCAATGGATTGTGACCTGCAACACTGGAAACAAGCTACAACCCAAAGGCGAATCCGGAAAAGCACAGACCAAGACATTCGTAGATGGGGATACACACCTCATGGAAGCTTTACTCTCAAGGACAGATACACTCTTCAGGAGAAATTCCACAATCTTCAGAAATATAACATCTGGACAACAATATGGAAATCAACACTCTGGCCCAAAATATCTACATTCCTCTGGCTTCTACTCTAGAACAAGATCTTAACCTGGGACAATCTTCAAAGATGAGGTTTCATTGGCCCCTCGATTTTCTATCTCTTCCATATCCAGGCAGAAACCATGGAGCACCTCCTAAATATTGTCCACTCAGTGAGAACATCTGGAACTAGGCCACTCAGTTCATGAGAAGAACCAAACGAATTAAAAACAACATCATAAGCACCATCAGGGATTGGGGCTCCGACTCCTTCAAATGTCCTATCCTGAACAGAACCTGGAAAATATTACCAAGATTTATAGTTTGGCAACTATGGAAAGAGAGGGAAAAAATAATGTTTCATTCCCAACCCTCTCCTCCCACCCTCCTCTGGAACACAATCCTCCCGCATCTCCAAGAAACTCGTCAACTAAAATTATGGACCAAGGAAGACTTCCCCACTGACCTAGGTGATCTCTTTCTCCTCAACTCTTGGNNNATAAGGTCAAGTTTGATGGCGCATCAAAAGGAAATCCAGGACACTCAGGATATGGAGTGGTCATAAGAAATACCTTGGGCCAAATACAAAGTCTCATTGCAGAAAATCTTGGATGCGACACTAATAACTCAAAAAAAAAATTGGGTCTCATGAAAGGAGTGCAAATGGCTCTAGATCAAAACCTCACTTGTCTGATCATTTAAGGAGACTCCAAAATCATAATAAACTTCTCAACAAAAAATCAGAATGACAGAGATCCAGGGAAAATCACTCCTAGTTGGCGCCTCCTTGGCCCTCTTTACATCTTCCAGGATCTTATCATACCCTCTCTAACTCTAACCCCCTCACACATTTGGTGAAGTGAAAACAAAGTAGTGGACAGACTGGCCAATGCAAGGGTTGACTCTATGCAACAGATCATTCTCCATGATTCCAGGCAGTCCCAAAGTTCACCCCTCTAGCTCCAATGTGAGGAGATTGCCCAACTGGATGGCCCTAATCCAGATGGGGTGCCACCTCTGTCTACTTAGAAATTCTTCTAAGACAGAATTGATCAAAATCTCAGGAGAGAGGGCGNCCGTAAGCGTCAGTGCAGAATACCTTCAACCGACATATGTCTTTAGGAGCTCGAAAATCAGGAGTTAGGAGCACAAAGGAGGTTGTTTCCCAAAGTCACAAAGTCACGAAAAATGCGAGAGAATATGGAAAGTTGGTGCTCGAGGAAATCTGGATCATTGGTTCTCGAGGATATCTGGACCGTCGACAGATGATTTCAGGAAATCGACAATCGAGAGTCAGGAGCTCGGAAGGAGCTGTTTGCCTAAGTCGTGAAGTCGCGAAATGTGAGAGAGGATTTGGACCATTGATCCCGAGGAAATATGAATCGTCGATCTGGTCTCGAAGGACTCGCAATTTTGGTATCAGAAGAAGGGGAACACTTGGTTCTTCTCTATCCTGAGGCGTGAAATCCAAAAATCTGGAACGTTGTTGCTTGAGGAGATATAGACCGTTGGTGCTTGAGGAGATTTGGACCGTCGACAGATGATTTTGGGAACTTGACAATCGGGAGTCAGGAGCTCAGAAGGAGCTGTCTGCCCAAGTTGTGAAGTCGCGAAATGCGAAATCGCAAAATGCGAGAGAGGATCTGGATCGTTGATCCCGAGGAAATATGGATCGTCGATCTAGTCCCGAAGGAATCAAAATTTCGGGTATTGGAAGAAGGGGAACACTCAATTCTTCACTATCCCGAGGCGTGACATCCTGAAATCCGGAGAAGCCAACAGTCGTGAAATGTGAATTCACGATACAACCATAGTGAAGTTTGAGGGTATGGGTTTCAGGAAAATAGTGCAAGCCATTCCTCCATCAATGCAAAGTGCGAAGTCAAGAAGAGGATCTCAGTTGTTGGTTGAGGGCCATTCAGGACTGTTGATCTGATCCGATGGTTTCAGAGACTTGGACCTCGGGAAACCGAGAAGAGAAATGTAATCAGTTATACCTTCAGTCGTAGGCATTTTATAAGTTGCAGGTCGTTTTGTAAGCCTTCAGCTGAAATTAATATAAGGATCCACTTTTTATTCAAAAAAACAAAAACAAAGTCTAAGTACTTTATTTTTATTTTCTAAGCCTTCTAGATTTTTATTACTCACATTTGATTTTGTGACGTGCCCTTCAAGACACACCTCTTTTCTCCAAGGGTGCCACTCGCCTTTGACTAGTTTTGGAAGTTTCTCCGACACTGGGAGTCAACACTCCACTTGGTCGACCTTGTGAGAGACTAAGGGTTGTCTAATAAATAAGGATCATGCCTTACTGCATGCCCCTTAGAATTATTCGTGAGAAACTGTCTCAGTCTACCCTCACGGCATCATGGAACTCTCAGAACGAGGTAATCATTAACCATGCGTTGAGGCCACGACGAGAGTGCTAGTAGGATGTGACAAGGACACTGCCACACCTCTCCCTCAAATGTCGGGCTTCTATGCATGACCCCTTTACTCCTTATGTGAGTCGGATTAGCAAGCATCATTGATTCTTCATCCACTAACAAGAACATTGTCAATAATCAATATACATAACATCCATACTAAAATCATCATATATACATGTAAATCAATACTCAAAACTCAAACCAAATACAAGTCCACTCCATGACTCAATCCAGAGTCCAAGGGAGTTCATTGATGCCATCTACATCATCAACCTGTCATGTATCCTGCACACTTAGGGAATCTCATCAATAATCCCTGTCAATATATATATATATAAATTAACATATAATCAATGACATCACTATATAACTCATGATCAAATTAACATATAATAAATGACATCACTATATAACTCATGATCAAATCATAATCATAATGTATCATAACCAGATCACTTTCTCGCAAGTGTCCACAAAGAATAAGTCAGTAGAAATGTGCTCAGTGGAACTGGATGGTACAGTTTCCTAGGCTAGTGTGCCAATCAATAGTGTTGGAGGTGATTTCCATCTAGATGGATAGTGATGTTGATGCTCATGAATTGATCTATGTGATCATGAGATAGCTTGTGAGGCTGTGATGATGCAACCTGTAGAATAGTCTGCAAGATTATGTGATCCTTTTCCATACCATGCGAAATGAATGGATGTGTTTGAGACCATTACAGTTAATACCTCCCTAACTATGAGGGAGTGTTGATATTATGGTAGTTGTGGGAGGTATTAACCTCCATGTGTAACCTTTGGCTAGAATAAAATATTTTGGAAGCAAGAGAAACCCTAAACAAATGTGTAAAAACCCTAGAAGACAAGTCGACTCAGTAGAATACATAATATAAATGTATTATCTTCCAGAAAGACAAGTCGGCCCAGATAGGTGACAAGAACCACTATAAATAGGAGGTTCTCTAGCTCATTTGCACACACACTTCACTCACTCTCTTAAGTATAGCGCAAGTCTGGACCTGCAGTTGCAAGAATGGAAGGAGCATATTTTGGTGTGATTCTTGGTCTCTCTCTATAGCGCTATCTAGCCTAAGATATGTGTCGTACCTTCTAGTATCTCTTGGTGGTATTCTTGGTGATATTCTTGGTGGTAATCTTGGGAAGAAGTGTAATTGCAACTGTTGTAGTTGAGTATTGTTCTTGTTCTATGGTTGTGGAGACTCTCTCTCTCGTGTGTTTCTCTTGGAGAAGGTGTGCTCCTATTGTCTTGTGATGTTGTTGTAGTTGGATGGTGTTTTCTAGTTCCATCTCGTGCTACTGTTGTAGCTAGGGTTTATATGTTGGTTCTAGTGTGGATTTCCAGAATCATTCTATATAGAAAAGTTTAAAGTGCTCGGGGGTGGCTGCATGCCTGTGGTTGGTGACAATATTGTGATATTGTCTATGGTTAAACGAGCACATCGAAATATTCTAATAGCCTAAACATGAATGAAATATTCTCATAAATGAATTTTTTGTTAAGCTATGGTTATTTTCTATAACCATGAGCTTAACTATTTATGCTAATTATTAGGGCTAGAAGTATCTATTTTTCTATCAGTTGTTAAATGCAAGAAATCCAATCCAAGAATTACAGATGTTTAAAGAAAATGTTTAAAACTTCTAGCAATCCTTGTCTCTATGATGTAGGAAAAATTTGTTTGTTCTTTCATTTGAGACGATCGAAGGAATTAATCTACCTACATTAATAGGAAATACATACACAATATGATTTAGATGAATTCACACTATAAAGAAAAGGACGTGGAACTAAAAATATATATACGAGTCCATTAAATACTAGTAGTGATGGGAGAATAGCTAAGTTTAGTGCGAATCAATATCTTGATTGAAGATTTTTCAATTTCAGAAGCATTGTTCTTCGGTTTAGAGAGAATGTAAATATGTTTAACTTCAAAAGAATTTTTCTTAGGTTTAGAGAGAATGTAAATATTTTCAATTTTAGAGCATTGTTCTTAGGTTTAGTGAGAATGTAAAGAGCCATTCCACATAAACCTACAACAAATAGACAAATTGCAATGGCCAATAGTCATAAACTTGGTGCGGAGTCATCCTTGGTTGTTTTCTTGATGGCTTCTTCAATTGTTGAAGTTTCGGCTTATGCATGTCCTCTTGTTTCATTGTTGGTTCTCCACCTTTTGATACGCTACCATTTAGGTTTTCACAAACCTCCTCTATTTTAACTGAGCTGGGGTATTATTATTGCTAATAATATTGGATAATGTAATGATGCAAACAAGGGTTTAATATGTGTTAATCATTAATGGTATCTGAAGATATAGAAAACAGAATGGGTAAAAATGGAATGTAGAGGTCTACCTAATACTCAGTGCGAAGGTGACTTCTATGTTTCCTCCAAGGTCATATAGTACCCCACTTTCTCATGTCACCCCATCACAACAAACTTATTAGCAAAGCTAAACATAAATCATTTTTATAATCTATAGATCATTAACTTCTAGAAAGCTAGATATGAAGAAAGTGGATCTGATTAGCTAAAAATAGCTAATCTAACAACCCACAACAATAATGGAGGCATTATCTCCAACATAATGAACAAAAGAAGCAATCCTAAATATGTTGTAAACCAAATTGGAGATCTTAACGCCACTCAAATCACCTAAAGATAAATCATGTTGAATCGGTTTACTCGGGCATTTTGCAACTAGAAAAAAGAAGAAGAAGAGGTGACAGTGGACAACCTTGTTTGAGGCCTCTTGTTGCCTTGAAAAATGTATAAGGGCACTTGTTTATGAGGACCACTAAATTTACTGAAGATATACATCCCATGATCTAGTTAATAGTTTTTAAGCTCATGTCCAACTGAATGAGACATAGTCTGATAAATGTCCAACTTACCTGATCATAGGCCTTGGATAATTCTATATTCCATGCTATGGTTGGGATGTTTCATGTTTTTATTGAATGTAAGGATTCTTAGGCTAGGGCCACCACATCATAAATATGCTTATTCTGAAGGAAATTGAACTGTTATTCTAAGATGATGGAACTTAGAATGGGCTTTAATATCATTGAAATGTTTTTTTGTGACCAACTTGTAGATAACATTACAACATGATATAGGGTGATAATCTTCAAAAGAGTGAGTGCCCTTATTTTTTGGAATGAGGCATATAATTGTCGAATTTAAGGAACCGTGAATGTAACCCATATGCTGAGACTCTCTCACCACCTTGAGGAAGTCCTCTTTTAATAGGTCGTAAAATCCTATGTATAATTCAACAATATAACCATCAGGCCCAGGACTCTTAGCATGGAGGATAAAAACCCCAAGACCTTCGATTCAGATACTTCTACATCCAAAACTTCATTCATTTCATCAAAAATAACTCGAGGGAACATATTCAACACATCCAAGATTTCGAGAATAGGGCAGCCCAAAGATTCTGCAAATAGATTTTTGAAGTAATTGACACATGATTCTACTTTCCCTTTGAAGGAATGCACCATATTCCCTTATCTATTTTCAATTTCCCTTATGGAATTGATATTTTTCCTAAAGTTCGCAAACTGATCCAAAATAATTTGGTGTTATTTTCTCCCTCTTCAATCCATATGGCTCTACTTTTCAGTCGCCATAACTCCTCTTCCGGAGCCAATAATTCTCTTTTGGAATCTTATGGCGATTTTAAGGATTTAAGCTCTTCCTATGAGAAGACACCTGAAACATTTGAATGAAAAATGGAGCTTATTTTAGATTCTACTTATTTTAGAGAATCTTCTTGTTTCTCTTTAAAAGATTTGCTCCAATTTTTAATTTTCCTCTTTAAAAACTTAAGGTTTTGGGAGAATTGTTGCATATATGGGATAGACTCATCATCTTTAAGGTGAGTCCAATTGTATTCAACTAACTTAATGAAATCATATTTTAACCAAGAACAATTGAATTTGAATGGAGCAGGGGGCTTATCCTCATCTGACTCAATATTGAGGAGAATTGGGCAGTGGTCCAATATCCCACCCAGATCCACTCGGGATTTAAGAAGCATATTGGTGGACATGATGTATTAAGAGTCGAAAAACCTATCGAGTCTTTTTGAAACTGCATCCTCAGGGGAACAAAGATTCCTCCAAGTAGGAGCCAATTTAATGGGCTTTACATCGACCAAATGGAGGGCTTCAAAATAATGAATGAAATAAGCTTCCAAAGGGTCTGATCTTGGATAATTCCCCCTGACTTCACTTATGGAGGAAGTGAAGTTCATATCACCTCTAAGGATGAAAGGAGAGTGAGGCATGATACCAGAGACTAGCATGTCATCCCAAAATGAGTTCATATCCGTGTATGGGCCATTAACATTAAAAACCTTCCAAACCATATTGAACTCTTTGAATTCCAGTTCCACCGATATAACATTTTTTTTTGCAGTGGAATAAATCGCCTTCAAAGAAGGATTCCAAGTAGAGATCAATCCTCGAGACAAGCCATCTAAATCTATAGAACAAAAAGACCAATATTTTAACCATGGTTCAATAACAAACATAACTTTTTCTCCCGTTGTCATTGTTTTTTGCAATAGAACAATGTCAGGATTGTGGATTCTCAAGAGCCTCTTGAGGGCCAATTTTTTTGGGGGGGACAAATCCCCTTACATTTAGTGATAGAATTATCATTTTTGAATCCCAGAGAGGTTTTTTTTGGCTCCCAGGACCCCCTTAATGGTATTTTGTCTACCTAGTTTTATGTCATCTTCTTCGAGTCTTTGTTGAGCCTTAGATAAGAGAGACTTTCTTCCAGTACGTGCAATTGTAGGGGCATCCTTTGCCAAACTGCCTTTCGAAATATCATCCTGGGAGGATTCGATCCTTGATCGAGGCCCATAATCCTTTATGTTGTCCACCTTTTTACGGTGAGTCTCCTTTATCCTGTTAGTTCAATCTACTTTCGGGGATGAAGAGGAGTCTGGCTCAAAAGAAGTGGATTCTGAATATGGCACAATAGATGAGGGGGGGTGGGGGAAGATTGTGAATCGGGTTGGGAGGCAAGGTAAGTCAGAGACATAGGGGGAGGGAGAATATTATCAAGGGCAATGCCAATGGATGACATAGGTTTAGTAGTGGAGAGGGAAACAATGTTTTGTACATCATTCGATAAATACAACATCCACCATTAACAATGCAAGATTAAATACATTCATATCGAGAGGGGTTTCAAACTTCATACCTATGGGTGTCAGTGCCAATGGGGAAGTATCAATGTCCACTTTTGCCACTGGACATTGATACTTAGTAATGTTGGTGGTTAGTAATCCCTAGTGTTTTTAGCGTTTCGACTTAGATGCCTGGTCGATTGAATGCATCTATTTTTTTCTAATAATAATCAATCCTATGTGACGGGGACGAGATGCTTTTGGCTAGAGCTCATTGTCCTCACGACATGGAGCGACTAAATTATATGTCGTATATTCCATTGTGAACGCCGCACATCAAAATTATGTTTGTTGATGGTGCTTATTACTCCACCAACTATTCTCTCGTTGCCCTTCCTTTGTGAAGGCGGGTGAGTAGATTAGTGGGAGAGGAAGAAGAATCCTCCTAGTAGATGAATGTTATATTCTATGGCCCTGGGTATTCTTTGCGACATCACTGCTATGACCCCTTGGGACAGGCCATAACATTCACATTACATCTCTAATCTTTTTATTTTGCAAATTTCGCCTATGTTTAATCCCAGAATGTTTATTTAGGTTGTATTTTTCATTTTGTATTTTTTTCATTCATTTGTAGTTTGCAGGTTTTTTTGGGTGTTTAAACGAAGTCAAGATCTTATGCAGAAGTTTTATAGGGTTGTAACTTTAGTTTCTAATTTTTCTTGGTTTGTGTTGACATAGTGTAGAACTAGAATTTCAATTCAAATCAAGTTTTTTCACTTTGTAAACTGAAAGACGTGATATTTTTTTAAGATTTCAATAAATACAAGCGTATGGGAATCTATATTGTTTTCTACTATTTGCACATTCTAAATCAGTTTTATAATAACTGTTTTTTTGGGGTTCTTATTGGTTGGGAATTCTTTTGCTCTGTTTTCTGAATTTTTCCTGAGATTGAGGCCGATTTATCGAGTTATTTTTATTTCAAAGTCTGGGATCTTCCTGGAAGATCCCACTATTTTTCCCACTCTTCTTTGGCCCATGGACCCAGTGTAAAAAAAAATAGACTTAATAATTTTTAAGGTATTCTATTTATATATTAACAATATCTATAGAGTTGTTTTTTGTACTTCAGGTATCAAACAATATACAAACTAACAATTACTAACAATCAAAACTAAAAGGAATGCAAAACCAAAAGGAACCCAACTCCTATGCAACACCAAAAGGAATCATGCTCCATGCGTGCCTCGAGGGAAGGAAAACCACGCCAAAATTTGAAGTTAAACAACTGAAAAACTAAAGTTTAGACAACTAGCGGGCCCAAATTTAGAGTTAAACAACTGAAAAACTAGAAGGCTAGATAACAGATAAACGGAGAAGGGAAACATAACAGTCTAAACTATAAAAGACTTGAACAGAGCCTGACTATAAAAATCAGCGATCAACTCAACCATTAGAAGGGGGCAAGAAGGGGGCACTTGAGGAACCACCAGGCCAAAACTCTTCATGGGTCCCACTACTGAAGAAGACTCAATGTGCATATGACTACCTGAAGGAAGTGGGATGAATCCTCCATGGTTTTTGGCCATCCAAGAAACCATTGTCATGAGCAAGTTGTTATGCACCTGAGTGACTCCATCCTCTTCTTAAGGTGCCTTAAATCTTGGTCCTTTGGAAGCATTCCCAATGTCACCATGGTGGTGTTGGTGTGCCAATAGAATTCTGACGTCCTGTAGAATTTAGAATTTTTGGTTCTGGTGTCGAATTTAGAATTTTTGGTTCTGGTGCAACCAAGGTTGGGAATGATGCCACCCACCTTTTCCACTTCCTCATCGTGCCAATAGACTTCTGACGTCCTGTAGAATTTAGAATTTTTGGTTATGGTGCAACCAAGGTTGGGAATGATTCCACCCACCTGCTCCACTTCCTTGTCCTCCTTATGATCTGGATTTATGTAGGAACACAATGAAATATAGAAATACACATAAACACAGAGATGCAGCGGAAATAAGACTTCACTTCATTAATAATAAATGACTGAAATATGCTTACAGATAGAATGGAAATAACTAGCTAGGGCGTTGGTAGCTTATCTATGAGAAGAGATGTGGTGGCTACTGGCCTCTGAACTGTGTTACTATGAGGCTCAAAGGCCTATTATTATTGAGAAACAATGGAAAACCCTAAACATCCAAAGACCTAACCCTAGGAGATGAAACGCC
>SNQJ01S0031784.1:103619-134978 GCA_010110895.2 Picea sitchensis
AGATGTGTAATTCCTTATATCTATATAACCAATTTAAATCAATCTTAACTCTAAAACTATCATGTGTGGAGAGGGGTAAAGTCTCTTGAGGTGAAAAAAAAATTTAGATTCAAAAAATTGTTTGCACTTGGGGGATTTGATTTCATGGTGTATTATTAGATGTGTAATTCCTTCCATGCTCAACATGGAGTTGACACCTGAAGTATACCAGGGGTATTGGCTCTAAACTTATACATTTGGTCATGTAGGAAGGAATTTGAGAAGCATGTCAGGGGTATTGTCTCTAAACTTCTAAGGAAAATGGGCTATTGATGGACAATGGTTAGGAAATAGGAGATAAGTCATCTTGAGCCCCATTGTAGCTATGCCAAGGGTCATGCATGAATTCCTAGGTTTTGATGGTAGAAGTGAAAATTCCATCATCATGAAGACCATTTTTCGTGAATGCAAAAGACATGTTGAAGTTGGCTTGCTCATCAGAAGAAGGAGAAACAACAGTGAATGAAGGTGGCAACTCATCACCACCTCAATCTTGTGGTAGACCGAAGGAAAACAACAATGAGGAGAGTTCCTAGACTCAACATACACCTTCACTCAAAGTGATATGCAATAACAACACTTGGGAATTTAAATAGAACATGAAAACATGAACACTATAACCAAACTAAGAGCAAATGACCATCTCTTTATTTAGAATAGAGGGAATGATTATATATATGCATTTTATTACATGATGGCTTGAATGGGTCAAGCTACATTTAGTTAGTTAGATCTAATCAACTAATTCCTTGGGACTTGTGCCCAACTGTTCTTGTCCTCCAGTAAGCTAAGAGAGAGAGCCTTCCAAGAATCTTGTTGGCTGAGGGAATGCATCTTCCTTGGGATTCACATGGATGTCCGTTGGGTTGCCCATTTTTTTCTTGTTTAAGCCAATAAGTGTCCCCACTTTCGTCAATAAATGTGGAAAATGCTTGTGCATGGAAACTTTCGAAAACCATTTAGCATGAGTAGGAGTTTGTCTTGTGCACTCAGCAAGGTAAGAGGTATGTTGTTGATTATGGATGGTGGTATGGCAAGTGTCAAGTAAGATGCCTTGTAGCAAGGGAGGCTAGAAATCAGGGATTAACTGGATGAGAGACGATGACATTATCTTTCAGCAATGGGGGTTCGTAGTGTTTCAGACTGTTCACGATAAGCATTGTCCCTAATCCATTAGGGAACAGTATGAGTGCCATAGCGGAGAGGCTTTAGTTTGTGATGACATTGGGATTTAAAACATTGGTGTTCCATGTAAAACCAAACTTTATCAGCAGAAGTAAAAATCATAGGGGAACGATGAGCATCATGACAGACTTTGTAGCGTTGTTGGGTTGCCTTTATCGCTTCAGAGACTTGGGCATGTTTGTGTGCTAGATTGTGCAAAAATGAAAGGGAATATGTTTGTTTTTTTCTGTTGGTGTGGAGCACCAGAAGGATGCAAGATGATTGTTTCAATGCTTGTACCAGACTGTAGAAATATTTGACATAAGTTATATAATTTTGTTTGGCATTAGACAATGTCTATGAATGGAATGAAATAGGGTGTTATCTATGTTTAAGAACCACGCCAATAGCATACTGAGAGACGTCTATCTCAATCTCAAAGCGATTGAAGATCAGGTAAATGAAGTACATGAGAATAACAAAGGGCATTTTTGAGAGCCTGAAATTGTTTTTGTGCCAAGGGAGACCACACAAACTGATTTTGGTTGGGAAGTTGATGAAGAGGGAGTGCTAACTGAGAGAAGTTACCAATGAACCGCTGATAAAAACTAATGCCACCCATAAATCTCTTGAGTTCCATAGTTGAGTGAGGTGCTATCCACTGTGCAAGACCTTGTACTTTAGTGGGATCTGAGCTAACACCCTCAACAAAGACAATGTAATTTAGTGGGATTTGGGCTAACACTCTCAGTAGAGACAACAAAACCCAAATATTGAACGGAAGGTTTCCCAAAAGAAGATTTATGACATTTCACCTGCAGTTTGTGAGTGTGAAATAGGTCTAGTACAATGAGCCCATGGAGAAAATGATCCTCCCAAGTCTTTCTAAAGACCAACATATCATCCAGATAGATCACCACAAATTTTCCCAAATTTGCTTTGAAAATATCATTGATTACCCTCTTGAAAGTGGCAGGAGCGTTAGTAAAACCAAATGGCATGAGCATCCATTCATAAAGCCCAAATTTGGTTTTGAAATTTGTCTTCCATGTGTCTACTGCATTTGTGTGAACTTGATGATATATTGTTGTAAGATCCATTTTGGTAAAGAAGTGGGCACCCTTCAAATGATCCAGTAAATCATCAATGTGTGGTAGAGGGTAATGATTCTTGATTGTGGACTTATTAAGAGCCCAATAGTCTGTGAATAAATGTCATTCTACAAACTCCTTCTTGGGAGTGATGAAGGAAGGAGAGGCACAAGGTGAATAACTCGGTTGGATGTGGTTGGTATTAAGAAGTTGTTGGCAATGGTGTTACACTTCTGCAGCCTCACAAAGAGCAAGCGATAAGAAGGGGAATTGGGAAAAGTGGCTACAGGAATAAGATCAATGGAATGTTCAATGGAACGAACGAGGGTAATCTAGTGGGAGAAACAAATACATCTTCAAAGGATGTGAGTAAAGCATCCATATCTGAAGGAAGGGCATTAGAGGGGTTGTCTGGTTTAAGAGGGCACACCAAACAAAGAGCAAGGGACTTGTTGAGACCGATTTGAGGAGCGATGGGTTCGTTGGAAAGTAAGGCAAGGGATTTCAGAAAGGATAAGGTGAGGAGATAAGTACAACCATGTTTTTGAAGATGATATTGATGATTGTGAACATCGTAGACAGCATGATAGAGTGCCTAATAGGGAATACCTAGAATCACATGTGTGCAATTCAGAGACACATCACAAAGAACAATATCATGGAAAGGGCCGATGGAAAAAGTAAGGGAACGACATTGGGTCACCATCACACAGGGACCATCTTTTTGAACCCAACCCAAGTGGTAGGGTTCTAGATGAGTGGTAGTAGGGAGCGCCAAATACTGCACCAAATCCTAAGCAACCAAATTATTTTGGCTACCATTGTCGATGATGAGCGTGGCCAAGGATTGCTTGATATGAAAATTGTGAGTAAACAAAGGCGTTGGTGAAGAATTCTAGGAATCAGTGGTCATGAGCAAGAGAGAAGTGTCTAGTGCCATATGATTCTCCAAGGTGATCAACTCAAGGGGAGGTGTTGTGCTCGAGGACTCTTCAAAAACATCAGTGAATAAGTTTTTGACATGATTTTGATTACGAAAAACATGACACTCAACTAGGATTGAAACTGAGATTTATGATAAGAACACCATTTGATAGTTTTGGGTGAGGTGGGAGAGGTAGGCAAAGAAGGATTTGAGGAAGGGCCAGATTTGAATAGAGGATATCAAAGGCAAGGAGCGAGCTTTCGTTCCACAACCAAGGCTTGAAGAAAGGCTGGTGTCACACCTCCAGAGTAGACATGAGTGCGCGTGATCCTTCCACGCAACGGGACAGACAAACCGAAGGGCATTCGGTCACTTTATAGATGTAGTGGGAGTCTTTGGGCACGTTTTCGTGCGAAAGATGACTTTGCCATGCCATGACTTGCGAAGGAAGTTGAATGCAAAGACTTAACTGACGACATGAGAAAGAGGGTGCCCTTGGTGGACATGGGCGCCCTCACCGAAGACCAAAGTTTGTCTTGAATTTTGAATAGTCAAGTTTAAGCATGAATTTCATTCCATTTTAGCATTTAACCATAACCATAAATGTTGAAACAACCAATATCACAAGAAGAAGCACCATCCACAAGAACACAAGATGTATCCCGGGAAACCCTTCTTAACAAGGGAAGAAAACCTAGCCAAATCCTTTACTATAATCCTCAAGAGAAAGACCTTCACCACCAATATAAAGCCTATCACACAAGAGGGTGCTCAAACCCTATAAGACTAGCGCCCAAGAATGGTGCACACTTTTCCCAAGAAGGTGTACTTGCTGAAATTTCCAAACTTACTTGAAAGATATATTTCCTCAATGGGGAGGTTACCTTTACTTATACTAACCTGAATCCGTCAAAAAAAGTGTCTATTGGCACAAAAGGGGCGACCTCACTAGATTATAATATAATTAATATTAACCAGATTAATTATCTTTTACATTAATTAACATTCACATTAAGGTGGGGCCGACCTATACCCTTTACATTACAATTAGGGTTACAGGCAGGTCTGACTCTTGGACAATATAACAAAGGATATGATACACCCACTAGTTCTCATCCACTAGGGGCACATCCATAGGGATGTCCATATCTCTGGCTCACTACAGTACACAAAAGAACCAGATCTTCACATGTTCACCTATGCTCGTCCACAGGCATGTCCACTCTACAGATATTCTTTCCCATTGCCTCACATAGGAGAATCATATGGAGTCTCTCATCAACTCTGCTACTCAGAGGAGGCTAATACATCATCTTCATTTCTATTCACATGAAGATGCACCCATCACTTTGGGATTTCACACGTTCACCTTGTGCTCAGCCACAAACACGTCTAACTCAACAGATCCCCTTTTCCACAGGATAATCATCTAGAGTTCTTCTCAACTCTCTCAATGGAGGAGGTCATCTCTACGTTCCAGCTCTGTATCAGGTAGGAACCACATACTCTTCTTAGGGGATTTCTCTCAGGTTTGTAAGCTGGAGAAAGACTCACATCGCTGCAATGATCCACATCTCATAGGTTTGTAAGCTGGAGAATGTCTCACATAGCTGCAATCATCAACAGTTTGGACGAAAGGACACGACGGTTACAAAAGTGCCCAATTGAACAGACTTGAAAAATGAAGCGTTGCGCAACTTGGATGCCTTGGGTGCACCAAGGGGAGCCGACCAAACGAATATTGGAAACACTCCTAACCTTGGGTGCGCATCAAGGGAAGTTTCCCAACAATCGAACGAGTTGTGTATGCCAAGCCAAGAGACGGGTCGGTGATGCCAAACACACTTGACTTGGGCACCCAAGTAAGAAACATGATGAGTCGTCCAAGAATGGGTAGAGAGAAATGAAAGGGTGTGCGCCCATGAAGAAGACCATCTTGGGAAACACATGTGAAAGAAGCGACGTGCGAAACATGCGACAGGCACCCACTGAAGGGGTGCGCGCCCATTTAAGATGTCGATTTACACAAACAAAGGGATACGATGCTCCAAGTTAAACGAACATGCCCATTGAGGAAGAGCGTACCTATATAACCAAGGGAGCGCCCTTTTGGCAAGACATGACAAGTTTGGAAAGCAATTTCAGATTTGGCTAAGTCATTTCGATCAAGGCTTGTTGGCTAGGTCGAGTGGCAAGGCAGTCTGAAGCAAGAGACAATTTCAGCTTAAGGCAAGAGGCAAGTCAATATGAGGTAGCAACCAATCTGTGCCAAGGGAGAAGTCATTAATAAAGCAAGTATGAGACTATGTGAAGGGTCGGGAAGATTTGGGAGCAGAATCGCAGGTAGTAAGGAAGGGCGCACAATGTTGAGATGAAGTTCGTTCGTAGATTTTTGGAAAACAGAGAGAAAGCTCATCTTGTGTAGTCTTTCTACGTGGCACAAGAATTTGTCTTGGCATGACCTATTGGTTTATTCATTATAAAGTTTATGGTTGTTAGGCCGGTTGGGCCGCTCACATTAGATTTTGATTGTACTGTGTATGGTTGTTCTCTTTTACTACTACATGAAACTAAGTATATAAGAAACACACATAACATAACATAACGAAGATAAGACGTGTGTGTAGTCCGAATCAAGTAAGTTATTTTGGTTTTACCTATAAATGAACGATTGCAGTGTCACACGGTGATTGGGAGCATCGAGTGATTTTGTCGCCCGACCGCAGGCTTGCCAAGCCCGTGACAGATGGTATCAGAGTAGTGACTTGTGAAGTTTGGTGTAGAGTTGGTAGCGAAGATTGGGGTAATGAGTTGCAACCAATGGGCGAATCTCGTCCATTGTGCAGATGCGAATGAAGATGAAGGAACCAAAGCAATATGATGGAACTCAAAATATAAAGATACTAGGCAATTTATGTTTGGACATGGAGCAGTACTTGGAATAGATGAACAAAAGTCCATAGGAGGCCAATGAAAATGTTGTTGTGATGTACTTGACAGGGACTACGAAACTTTGGTGGAGAAAGCAAGTTGAGGATTTGGTAGTTGGAAGGATCACCAAAAAGATAAAAAATTGGACAGAGATGAAAGCACCCTCGAAAACACAGTTTGGTCCAAGGAACCAAGCTTGGATCGCTAGGAACTAGTTGTTGGTTGTCATACCCTAGGCTTAGATCGGAGTGAGCAGGCTCCCTCCACGAGCTAAGACTTGCAATTCGTACAAGTCAACGATGTTCGGTTATTTCATGAGTAAGGTTGGGTTACTTGGATGCACGACGTCATGACAAGTACGACTTCACCAAGATGGACTTGCGACGGAGGTTGGTGACTTGACTGAAGAGCCGGTTGGGTGGGTGCCCCACCGAAGAAAAAAATGGTTGGTGATGATGGATGTGTCAGAAGCATCCATCATTAGAACGGATGCCCAAGACGTGCAACGAATGTCTTACGATGCGGTTGAGCAAGAAAATGAACGAAGGTACAAGTTAGGCGCGTTTAACCAAAAGTTGACGTCGGCTGGGGAAGAGCATGCACTTGGAAGGTGAGTGTGCCCCTTGACCAGTCGACTCAACCCGCAAAAGTGGACAAACAACCAAAAGCGGGTGTCGGTTTGCGATCGAAGGGACGCGTCGGTTGGAAGAGTCACATCGCAAGAAAAGGTTGCACGAATATTTAACCAAGTGCGAGTTGGGAATTTTGAATTCAGCTAAGGCAGGGAGTTGGGAGGCACTTCTTCAAGATCACAGGTGGAGAATTCTACGACAATGACCAAGGAGGGAGATGAGCTTGCCCCAAGGAGCCAAGTAGACCCTTAAGGGTAACTTGGGCTGCCTCGAGGGGGAGCCTTGGCAGATCTGGGCAAGTCTTTCTTAAGGAAGTTGTTAAGGCAAATCGAACTATGGCAAGGAACAAAGGGTCTCTCCAAGATGAGGCAAGAAGGAAAAGTATGAACCGAGGAAGGGAACAGACTCACAATACAGGATCGTAGGTATTGCAGAGATGAAGTCTGAGGTGGTCCATTCCGCGATATTGAACATCGGTATGACTTTCGTAACTACTGAGCAAAATCTCCTTATGTAAACTTTCTTCATGTGGCACGAGAGTTTATCTCGAGACACTGTTGTTCGGTTTTGTGTAAAGATGTCTTTTGGATATTAGGTCAGTTTGGCCGCCCTCACATATGTTTCATTTGTACTTGTATGAAAGGTTTATTTTACTTTCACAACTAAGTATAAGATAACACATACATAACATAAGTAATAAACGAAGATGAAATGAAGTAAGGTGTAGTCTAGATTAAATAGTTTGGTGTAGCTTTGTTGTCAACTGAACAATTGCGGTGTCGAACAATGACTAGGAGCATCGGTGATTCCGCCGCCCAAATGTAGGCTCACCAGGCCCATGACAGATGATATCAGAGCCGATTTTGGTCTGAGTTAGAGAAGGATCGATGAAGCTCTTCACCATTGCCACTTTAGTGATAGATGGTATCAGAGTGCAGAATCTCAAGCAGGCGAGCAAGGTCAGTTTAGGTGCGTTAAACATGGGTGGTTGGGAAGGTAATTATGTAGTGACGGAGGAAGAAACATCACAGAGTTACAACAATGATCGTAGAATTGTTTTGAGTAGTCGGTGAGTTGGGTCACCGCCGTGACTTGGATGGAAAAATGACGTTTGGTCGCAAAGTCAATAACTAAGCATGATTTCCATCGTGACAACTTCGTGCCATGCACTACTAATATTGTGCATGGTGTCCTGGTGCGAAGACATTATAGGGAGTGAAGATAACATACGAGGAAGGAAGCTTCAGTTGAACGCATGGTTCAAATTGCAGCTGGGTACATTTTCCACCGTACCAACTTCGTGTTGTGCACCACCGAAGAGAAGTTGGGTCAGTTGGGTTGCGACTGAGGATCACAACTTTCGAATGGACATCGGTTAACAATAGGAGACTTGATGATCAGTTGATGTGCATGGTGTCTTGGTGCTGAGGCATTGCAGGGAGTGAAGATAACAAACAGAGAAATGGAAGATGGTCTCGATTGGGTACATCCATGAGGAAAGTGACTTAGACAGATTTTGGACATCTTAGTTTTTCGATTGCAGGCTTGCAACAAGAAGAAGACTTGAACCATGAAGATGCCAAAGAGGTCGTGAACAAGTATGTTTGTTCCAAATTTCTTTGCAATATATGAGTTGTTGCGTTGGGTTCGTTGAAGAGAGACAGAAAGACTTGGCCGAGGACAAGAGCAACTTGTTTCCATCGTAGACTTGGGAGAGGTCCAAGTGTTGCGACTTCGCTAAAGACACGAACAATTCAGAACACTCAGAAGAGGCCAAATGCGAACATAAACTTGGAGCAATCTACTTGGGTGTGTTCCAAAAGAGGGACTTAGGTAGATTTGGTGGTATAAATGGAGAAGAGTTGAACTGTTGTTGCGCTTCTTTTGGAGTGCGTTGAAGGGCTTGTTGTAACGAAGAAGGCAAAAAGATGCGTATTCCGGTTGAAGAATTGGATGAGGTACTTTCGTGCATGAGTTCCTTAGATATATTGGTTGATTTGTGGGGTGACTTAACCATCGCAACAAAGATCCAAACGAAGGAGTGTCATGGTAAAGGAAAGATAATTCGTTCCAAGAAACGAACAAAAGCAACAAAGAGCCGATCAAGGAGACTGTTGATAGAAAGTTGTGATGAGTTAAACCACAGCCTGAGTGGACAGGGTGATGCGCTCTTGCTCATGGTATGGGACATGATATAGGCAGGGCATTCTCAGGATACTTGCAAATGTGGGATGACGGAGATCATTGGTTTGAGTTGACAGAGGAATTGGATCGAATGTGTTTAGGCATGGAAGTCTTTGGGTGGCGCGTTTCGCTTGGAGTCATTTGGACGGTATGTTGAGACATTTGTGAAGACAGTTGTAGACTTATGTAGATCATAGGATTTCACAGACGGGATGAAACGAGGCAAGAAGGAAGTAGTGCAAAGGTGGTTGTTGGATGTGCGAAACTAGTGCACTTGGAGCGTTTCACGAACATGTGAAGAAGAGGATGGGAGGCTAACCAATGAAGCCAGGCTCATGTTTTCCTTGGGAAGATTCATCAATCGAACCAAGATTCCATGAGGGGCATGGTTGTATCAACGATGAGGTACACCTGAGCGCCCTACAATGTGTAGGAGGAGAAAAGAAAGTGAATTTGGTTGGTCATATAGGTGACAGACGTGTGGTGATCTCCTTCAAGCTTCAGACCCTTGGGGTTAGTGATCATGCCTTGGACCCTTGTTCGTTTATTTTCACCACCTTGGAGATTCACACGTGTCACTTGTAGAGGGAGAATTTCACTCGTGTGGACCTACTTGTATCTTTTCAGTAGCTTGAATTGGATGAGGTCCACTAGTCATTGATGAACTCACTTCACCTCTCACATAAATAGAGGAAGGAGAGACTCATTTATCATCATCACTGTACTCTTTTCTTTGTACTTGTCTTATAGGAGGAAGGTGTCGGGGTTCCCGAGGAAATCGCAGGAGAAGTCATGAAGAGAGAAGAAAACGTTTTTGTTGAGAGGTTGCTCTTGTGAGATGTCAGGGTTTAAACTAGGGAGAAAGATGTCGGGGATGATGATCCCATAATCGATCATGCGCTTTTGCTTATTCTTATTTACACTTTGGTTAGAGATGTAAGAGGAGGAGCGCTAGTGTTTCTTGGAGCATTATTGAAGCTATGCTCGGTTTTTGATCCCCAAGGAGGCATCAAAGTTATTGTTGGGCGATAAACCCTAAATTGTACTTGTTAAGGAGGAAGAAAAGAGGAGACGCCTTGCACCAGGCCAAGGAGGGCTTGCCAGTGGTGACTCTACCTTGTTGGAGTATCTTTGGTTGATCTAGGGTTTTCCTTGGTTTTCCCCATCTAGCGTTTTGGAGAGCTTGGAGGCTTGCACCAGCTTGTGATGAGATGAGAGTATGTACTTAAACTCCATATAGTCTCATCTATATCTATATGAGGTTTTCAGGGGTCCAAAATTGTCTTATTGCAGATTTGATTTTCATCTAACATTGTCTTCAAGGTTTCTAGAAATTATATGTCTTGCGGATTCGGCATAAGTTAACGTTGAAATTGTTAGGTATTTTAATATTTATATTGAATGTGTTATCCCCAACTCCTAGGGATAAATAAGGAGATGATGTCTCAAGGCCCTCAGGTTGCAGACACGGAGTACCGAGAGATAGTTTGACCAGCAGTGTCCACTTGCACAAACAAAGACCCACCTTGCCACCACAACTCTAGGTTCATCGTGACGGTATCCATCACATCAGCTAGCTTCCAAAAGACATTGGGTCTTTATCCATGAGGTGAAAGCTAAGTATTATGTTGAGTGTCATTTCAATATTTGAGGCATTTGAGTTTGTTGCATCTATTATTTCTTTTGATTATGTAACGTTTTCTTGGACATTATGCTCTTTGCCCCATTTTACTTTGGTGGTTGACATTGCGCCCTAGTAAGTGGGTCTCCCTTAGGGATAGTTTTTCTACTGGAAGGTCCTCTCGGAGAGTCATCATTCCATTTCCGACCATACTCATCACTTTCCACACTTCATCCCCTCATCTCCTCACCTTTTTGGATCTTTTGTGGATGCCTTAAGGTTGCTAAAACCTCTAGGGCGTCTTAGTTCTCTTGATCTTCTTAGAGATATAACAACTTAAAATCTTGTTGATGGGAAAATTTGAAATGGCATCAACTGGAAGTATAGATCCGGACCGGGGTTGTCTAAATAACCCAAGCCGTTTTGTGTAACCTATTCTAACGGTTTTAATGGCTTCGTTAGCCAACTATGGTCCTAAAGCAAAGAAAAACTAACAAATGTTAAAACTATAATAATATATCATCTTTAATCTAATTATTTACAAATGCATTCACCAGAAAGATAAATATGAAAATGGCGTTATGTACAAAGTAATTACAGATTGCAAGTTTTTTTTAGTGGATACCTTGCAATATCAATATTTGGTAACTGTTTTCAAAAGCAGATAAAGAAAGCACATTTTTTATATTTGATGTTTTCTCATCATAAATCTAAGAATCATAAATAAAACATGATTTGAAACAAAGATAGAGAGATGGTCAAAGCCAATCAAATAACTTTCATGTTTCACTAATAACTAAAATAACGAAAATTAGAAGCAAATAAAGCTAACATGTTACTAGTTTATTAATGTGTCTATGCTTCTATACGATCCAAAACTCCAGTTGTATTGCTTGTGGAAGAAATCCGCAGTAGGATCGTACTAATTTTTCCTGAATAAATTCAAGGTGTTTATTGACAGTTGGGATGTAAGAACATAATAGTAGAGACGTATGATCCAATGATCTTATAATTATGAATGATTACAGTAAGAAAAATCTTTGTGTGAAGTATTCATTTTATCCATCAATTGAACATCAGGAATAAAACATGATATTATAATTGATATAACAATCACAGTCATAGAATATGGAACAACAAATTATAGACAAGATTTTAAAGCATAAAATGAAATGGAATATCATATGCCAAAGAGGCAAAAGATGCATAACATATCGATATTTCATAATAAAAAGGCAGAACATAGATGGAACAATTTTCACACTGGTCTAAAGCCAAATGCGGATCAGTTGTCCATATAGTTCTGAAAGTCACATGCCTATAATTTGTTCCAACCAAGATGTCTATTACTTACAAAATGAACAGTATTTAAAGTGACTTGAAATCACATTCTCCTATCTCATAGGATAGGATAGGATTTCATAAAATAAAAAATATTACAAAAATAGTGGGCTAACAACCACTCATAATAGAGTTGGTTTTAATCAAAGATTGATCAAAGTTTTTGCAAAACAAACAGAAAAGAAACTACTAATAATTCAGATGCATAATCGAATATGTTTCCCCCGGATGATCAGCAACGGGATCTACTATTTCCTGAAAAACAAAACAAAAATAAGTTAGAAAATTACCCATAACTAATTTCTAATTTTTATTTAAAAAAAGAGACTTGGCTACAGAATCAAAATATTATGTAGCCAGTCTTAGTTTAGCAAACACAATCAAATTCCAAATCGATTTAATTCAAAATAGATGGCAGGAATAAAACAAGAGAGAAAACTATTTTACCATTTAAAAATTGGCTAAAGATGGGTCAGGTAGTTAAGAATTTACTATCGCCTTGACACTTGTTGCATTTTTTATTACTATGTTTCCTGATATCTTGACGTGTTTATCTTTCCTCTCTGCGTGCACTTTGAGGTCGATATTTTATTGTTTCAATGATTCATTTTCTGCAGTAAGCGTTTTAATCTGGGCCTGAAGAATGGGTATCTCGGTGTAATACCGCTCAATCCAATGGAAACAAACATCACATTGTACAGGAGGAATGGAAGGTCAATGAAGTGTACAGTCAAACATGGATGTATCAACCTTACTTGTTGTTTTCCCTTGATCGTGCCTAATACCAGAGAACCCCTCCTCACCTTTGAGGCACGGTGGCAAATTCTTCACAAAGTCATAGGGTTCAGTAGGAACAATAACTTTCTTCCTGTAACCTTGGCAATCCAGATCTTCCAAAACTATAAAATATTCTATTTCAGAGTCCGAGACCTCATTGAACTCGATCAGACTGATCGATCTCAGATGAGCGTCGTTTCGGTTCCTCAATTTCCTTGAAATTAGCGACCTGCCTTTTTGTTCTGGAAACCTAAGTCTGTGCATTTCTTCTTTGTTTGTTTGCAAGGTTTCTCAACATCCGGCTTTACAATAACGTTCGGGCTAGCATCAATCTTAGGCATAAGATGGTCAATTACCTCTAATTCATCAATCTTTTGCTCAGGAAATCCTGCAGATGAAGGCTTACTTGGCATCGTTGTGTCTGGAGGGTTTTTGTTAAGAGAATCTAGTCCATTTCTTGAAATACCAAGCCATTTTTTAATCAGTGGCTCGCCTAAGTTAGGGTTTACTATAGGAACGGTCGTGGAAAAACTATTCCTTATCAAAAACTTATCCCAATAGTTTCCCATGGTTGACAAGTGATGAATCAACAGAGTCTTAATCAATCTATTATGGAACAGACTTGAATCAACACTCTGTCTCTTATATATTTTGGACATTTTATAGATACTTCTCAACAAATAAAATGGCATGCTTAATTCAAAACCAATGAAATGCATGAGTAAGCGAATATGATAGAGGAATAACAATCCGTATAGACCCTCATAGGTCACGAATTGTTTGAGAATCAACAACAGGCTATGCCACCTAGGTTTAACCAGGGAGATGGCAATACCTTTTTCGCAATAGTTGATTTTTCAGGACGTCATAAATAGGCTCCACGGTACTCCTTCAATTCGTGAGTTTTTGAACCATTTCTCACCTGTTGATGGACGCCCTATTGCTTCACTTACAAACCCCTCGGTTAGCACTAACTATGTGCCCCCAAATTTTTCTCTACAACCATCGAAGTTATGCATGAAATCTTGTGCCACCTGAAGGTTATAGCCTTCAAATATTTTAAGGAAAACATCCTAGCCTTGGATTTTTAAATCCTTAATCGCGTCGTCATGAGAGAGTAATGATTGGAAACCATTCGGCTCCAAGCGAATGACGGGAGCCATGAAAAATGTGACCATAATGTAACAGGGATAACTCAAAATAGTTTTAGGTTTGAATGGTAGGAGCGATAGGAACAAATCTGAATGGATAGTGGAGAAACGACCATAACAAATCCTGTGTGTTATCATAGCAAAGGTAGTGGGAGTAAACACCAAGGGTTTGATCGTAAATTCTTTACCATTCCTTGTAATGAGAACCAGACATACAAAGTACCAAAACCCTAAGAATGCAATGAATGGCTCATTAATACGTTAAGCCAACGAGGTGAGGTAACGACGCGAGTACAACAGGCATGTATTCATTTGAATGTCTATTGATATGACCATTAAGTTTGCGAGGGGACTAACCAATGTATCAAAGGCTCTTAATAAATTGAATACAAACTATCGAACAACACAATAACTAGATTAAAAACCCAAAACATCTAAAATAGGTCATTCAAACATTAGATTTAGATCTCATGTAAGCATGGTGACCTTCAAAAGGAGGCATTCTAAGGCATATAAATTATAACACTCGGCTAGGTTTTATGTTTGATTCATGCTTACAGTCATGAATCAGACATCAAACAAAACGAAAACGCAGACAATAAGAAATTAATAAAAATATTTCTTAACCCAGTAATTATCTCAAAATTCTCGAAGAGAAAGTTTACGAAATCGAGGTGAAGGCAGCTACAGAACATGCAATTTCTTGTTTAAATATGCAAATCATGTGGGGCTGCCAACAAAGCTATAACCATTTGGGCTGCAGAGAATCATCTACTTTTCTTGACTCTAACTTGCAATTTGACCGGGGAAATATGCTTGTAATCCATTATTATTATTCTACTGCTAACTAGTGAACTTTTGGTTGGATTACTTCCTTGTTTTCATGGTTGAATGTTGTTGTTGTAGAAAATCACTACTACAACCACTTGGTTGTCACAAATATACTCTGAAAACTTATCATAATAGCCATCTAATACCACTAAAAGTTGTGCTAGAGTGTTGAGAACTTATCTACATGATTTATGCTTCATAACTCAACTAATCTTTGATGCGTTAAGTGGTTTAATATGTAGTAGTTACTTGATTTCATTGCTGATATCCATCTTTGTTTACTGTTGCAGTTAGAGACATAAAGTTTAACTTGATTTTCCACTTAACATACTACGTGCATACTTGGCTTTTCTTGTGTCTTGGGGAGGTACAAGCACTTTCTGCAGGTACCCAAAGACTTGGCACCCTTAAGGCTTAAACCACTTCCAAGATGTGCCATTAAGCCATATTCCACATAGTAACTTGACCTATAGGGGAATTCATCTCGTCATCTCACTTTCCATCTCATTTCCCCCTAGGGTCACTCGAGATTTCCCCCTTGAGGTGATAACTTCATCTCTAAAGTGACGGGAATAGCTATCTAAGTTGACAGTGGGTAGGTGTTCTCTTAGTTGTTTCCATATTGTGGTTTGGGTCGGGATTTGTGCAACCTACAACTTCTGTGATAACAGAAGGGACTAGGAAATATTTACGAGTGTAAACCTCCATTAATTGCAGTGATTTCATATCTATTTTATGCATGAAAAGATTTCCCCAAAGGGATGGAACTTTTTTCCATATATTACGTGTCTTCTATCTTGCATTGTCTAGTGTATTGGGGTTGATGTGAAGTGAAATAGTGTGTGTTGTTTTCTACTGGAATTAATATTTCAGTTCAACACTAAGGACGATAATTCGTAGCGATTAGTTCTACGGAACCTCGAAGGAGGTGAAATTTCTGAACTTGCAAAAGAAATCTCAATTCATGAAATTCCTACGTAGTATTGGAGCTTTCTTGCTGAAATCACTTTTTTGGTGAAGGAGGAGTTGGTGTTTCAGTTGTTTTGTTCCTAGGAGGAAGCCGAAATTTAGGAACATGTCGAGAAACAGATTGCAGCACCTGCCGATGCGGAGTTTTTGGATGCTCATAACAAGGAGGCGGCCAAGGCAAAGGAAACCATTCTTGATTCTGTGAACGATCCCTTCGTAGCTCATAGGGAAGACAAGATGCCCAATAAGGAGATGTCTCGTGCTTGGATTGGTTTCTTCTCGTGTTTCCAAATAGTTTCTCTTGCAAAACAAGCCCTCGGCCATTCCCATGAGCAAGATAGATAATGTGGTGAGCTACATGGACGATATCGCAGAGTTGAGAGACCAGTTGAGTGCCATTGGGATGGAGGTGGAAGATAGGGAGTTGGTGTTTGTTCCCTTTAATGGACTTTACCATATTGGAGGCTTTTTGTTCAAGGCATCCATGCTTGAGAGACAATGTCGGCCTTCACTAGGCTCTAGGATGACCTGGTGCGGGAAGAACTTAGGTCGCAGTCCCGTTCAACACAACAAGAGTAAGTTGAAGAGATTTCTCTCAAATGGAGAACGAAGAAGGGTAGCAAGAAAATATATAAGGAGAAGGAAGGCTCGGGGACATGGAAGAAGGAATTGAGTAAGGTGATGTGTTTATGATGCTACAAGAATCCCTATAGTAGATAGAGAGACAAACAAATCTCATCTCCATTGACGGGAAGATCCAAAATCTTATTACTTAATTCAACTAGTCCTTTGGGCTTAATAAATAACATATCGAGACTGTTCCAATGAACAATATACAGAGGCGAATGAAAAGAATTTTTTTTGAGAAAACAATAATATCTCCAATGGAGAATCTACAATCCAAAGAGCAGAGAGAGAGAGAGAGATGAGATGCAACATCTTCCTTCCTTCGCTTCATCTTGCTCGAGATGATCCAGATCTAGATTTTTCTCATTCCAATACATATCACATGCCCCCTCATCGAGAATCAACACAACATGAGTTCAAATACATACAATCACAGATATGCAGACACAACACATACAAACAAACACCAATAGAAGAACAAACAATCACAGGACATGGGAAGCACTTCCACATACACACAACATGACACAACACAAGAGTATAGAGGAGGGGGATGTGAATGAGTAAGAGCTTTCCAAAATTCATTCCCTTTCTTCCATGTGCCATGCTTTCTCCAACAACTAATTTTGCTCTCGCTCTCCATTGTTCCTATTAAGAGATAAGCGAAACACATGAACATCGTATTTCAAAAAATCTAATCATACATCTAAAATCAAAGTGTATATGTATACGTGTGTAACTCCAAATGAAATTTTCCCTTACCTCTTTCTTTGTCGTGCCATGCTTTATCCAACAATCAATTTTGTCCTGGCTCTCCATTGTTCCTATCAAAATATCCGAGAAACACATGAATATGGATGGCATTTAAAAAACTTTGAACATCATACATCTAAAATCAAAGTGTATATGTGTGTGCATGTAACTCCAAATGAAATTTTCCTTCTCTCTTACCTCTTTCTTTGTCACGCCATGCTTTCTCCAACAACCAAGTTTTCTCTGGCTCTCCATTGTTCCTATCAAGAGATCAGTGAAACACATGAACATGGCATTTCTAACGAGTTGCACTACATCCATCTAAAATCGAAGTGTGTGTGTCTATGTGTGTGTGTGTGTGTGTGCACTCATGCATGCGTGTAACTCCAATCAAACGTTTCCACTACTCATGCATCAACATAAGCAATAAGTTCAATATGATAAATGATAAGTTACTTTTAATCTTCTATATCGCTACCTAATTTATTTCCACTTATCCCTTCGTACATTCCTTTCTTTACATTGGAAGTCCTTTGTCTTGGGTTTGGCTTCTTTCTTCTTTGTACGTAGGAATGAATTTATCCGGATTGTAAGCCCTATAACAAAACACCCAAAATACAAAAGAAATTCATGAACCTTAGGTATTAAAATACATATACATCCTCGTGAATCTACTAATTACTCTGCTCTAACTCATGTTGTAACCAAAATCTTTTGCAAATTGACAAAAAGAAAAATCAAAACCTACCAGAGACCACAATGACCTCAAACCTAATAGATAGATATAATTTATTTCTCTTCTAGAAGGAGAATATTCTAAAAGACCAACAAGCAAGGGTCAACCATACTCTCATTTTTTTAGGTGAAGACCCGCAAGAATCCTCGTGGCTAGTTTAGAAACTGTGGAAATAAAAGGACGCAAAGCCGAATCAGAACACTCTAAATACAATGGTAGTTTAGATGTAAATATATACATTGAAGAAAATCATAACAAGCGTCGGAAAATCATGATATAAGAGTAAGAAAACAAAATCACAGCTTAGTTAAAAAATTATTTCATGGTTGCAACTACACTAAAAGGCATCTGGGCATATACAGGACACAACATGAGATAACTATGTCTCATGTATTGTGTTTGTGTGCATATTGTAGGCTAATAGAAGTTAACATACACCTTGATTATAAATATGGTATGTGTGTTTTAGCTTTAGAGGTTACTTCGGAAGTGTTTACACCAGGTTTGGGGGTGCTTCATCATATGTGGGGTGCATAGTGTATGGTACACCCTTGGTGTTCGATGATGGATTCGCACAATTGAAGTGGATTACTCTTGGTTGCTAGACCTTGAATGGATGCATACATGACATTCTTCCTTGGAGCGTTGGAGACCTATGGACCCTGGTGACTTCTTCATTTAGTTGGCACATGAAGAGAGGTTGATTGCTTGGAGGGTGCCTTGAATTGGACGACGAGTGTTGGGAATTCCAGAGGAGGGATTTAAGCCCTAGAGACGGCATGAGGTTGCTTGCATGGAGGCTTACCCTCGACTTGATGATGCTTGGATTGAGAAAGAGAACATGTAGGTGTGGTGGTACTTGAGGAGGAACATGACCTTGGATATGCATCTGAGCTTTGGACCCTTGGGGTTAGTGCTCATGCCTTGGACCCTTGCTCGTTTATTGTCACCACCTTGGAGCTTCACGAATTACATGTGTCACTTGTAGAGGGAGCGTTTCACTCGTGTAGACCTACTTGTATCTTGTTAGTCGCTTGAATTGGATGAGGTCCACTAGTCATTGATGACCTTGCTTCACCTCTCACATAAATAGAGGAAGGAGAGACTCATTTATCATCATCATTGTACTCTTTTCTTTGTACTTGTCTTATAGGAGGAAAGTGTCGAGGTTCCCGAGGAAATCGCAGGAGAAGTCGTGAAGAGAGAAGAATTTTTTTTTGTTAGGAGGTTTCTCTTGTGAGATGCCAAGGTTTAAAATTGGGAGAAATATGTCAGGGATGACGATCCCATAATCGATCATGCACTTTTTCTTATTCTTATTTACACTTTCGTTAGAGATGTAAGAGGAGGAGCGCTAGTGTTTCTTGGAGCATTCTTGAAGTTATGCCCGGTTTTTTATCCCCAAGGAGGCATCGGAGTTATTGTATGGCCATAAACCCTAAATTGTACTTGTTAAGGATGAAGAAAAAAAGAGACACCTTGCACCAGACCAAGGACGGCTTGCTAGTGGTGACACTACCTTGTTGGAGTATCTTTGGTCGATCTAGGGTTTTCCTAGGTTTTCCTAGGCTAGGGTATTGGAGAACTTGGAGGCTTGCACCAGCTTGTTATGAGATGAGATTATTTACTTAAACTCCATCTAGTCTCATATGTATCTGTGTGAGGATTTCAGGGGTCCAAAATTGTCTTATTGCAGATTTGATTTTCAGCTAACATTGTCTTCAAGGTTTCTAGCATTTATATGTCTTGTAGATTCGACATAAGTTAACGCTGAAATTGTTAGGGATTTTAACATTTATATTGAAGGTGTTATCCCCAAATCCTAGGGATAACTTAGGAGATGATGTCTCGAGGCCCTCAGGGTGCAAACATGGAGTACCGAGAGACAGTTTGACCAGCAGTGTCCACTTGCACAGCCAGAGACCCACCTCGCCACCACAGCTCCAGGTTCATCGCGACGGTATCCACCACATCAGCTGGCTTCTGAAAGACATTGGGTCTTTCTCCATGAGGTGCAATCCAGGTATTATGCTAACTATCATTTCAATATTTGAGGCATTTGAGTTTGTTGCATCGATTACTGCTTTTGATTATGTAATGTTTGCTTGGACATTATGCTCTTTGCCTCATTTTATTTTGTTGGTTGACATTGTGCCCTAGTAAGTGGGTCACCCTTAGGGATAGGTTTTCTATTGGAAGGTCCTCTTGGTGAGTCATCGTGCCATTCCTGACCATACTCGTCACTTTCCACACTTCATCCCCTCATCTCCTCACCTTTTGGGATCTTTTGTGGATGCCTTGAGGTTGTTAAACCGTCTAAGGTGTCTTAGTTCTCTTGATCTTCTTGGATCTATAACAAATTAAAAGCTACAACCATTTGGGCTGCATAGAATCATCTACTTTTCTTGACTCTAACTTGCAATTTGACCGTGGAAATTTTCTAGTAAGCCATTATTATTATTCTACTGCTAACTGGTGAAATTTTGTTTGTATTACTTCCTTGTTTTCATGGTTAAACTTTGTTGTTGTAGAAAATCACTGCTATAGCCACTTGGTTGTCACAAATATACTCTGAAAACTTATCATAACAACCATCTAATACCACTAAAAGTTGTGCTAGAGTGTTGAGAGCTTATCTACATGATTTATGCTTCATAACTCAACTAATCTTTGATGTGTTAAGTGGTTTAATCTATAGTAGTTGCTTGATTTCATTTCTGATATACATCTTTGTTTACTACTGCAGTTAGGGACAACAAGTTTAACTTGCTTGTCCACTTAACATACTACGTGCATACTTGGCTTTTCTTGTGTCTCGGGAAGGTACAAGCACTTTCTTCTGGTACCCAAATACTTGGCACCCTTAAACCACTTCCGAGATGTGCCATTAAGCCATATTCCACATAGTAACTTGACCTATAGAGGAATTCATCTCATCATCTCACTTTCCATCTCATTTCCCCCTAGGGTCACTCGGGATTTCCCTCTTGAGGTGATCACTTCATCTCTAAAGTGACGGGAATACCTATCTAAGTTGACAGTGGGTAGGTGTTCTCTTAGTTGTCGCCATATTGTGGTTTGGGTCAGTATTTGTGCAACCTATGACTTGTGTGATAACAGAAGGGAATAGGAAATATTTACGAGTGTAAACCTCCATTGATTGCGGTGATTTCAGATCTAGTTTATGCATGAAAATATTGCCTAGAAGGGATGGAACTTGTTGCCATATATTACGTGTCTTCTATCTTTCATTGCCTAGTGTATTGGGGTTGATGTGAAGTGAAATAGTGTGTGTTGTTTTATGTTGGAATCAATATTTCAGTTCATCACTAATGACAATAATTCGTAGAGATTAGATCTATGGAACCTCGAAGGAGGTGAAATTTTTGAACTTGCAAAATAAATCTCAATTCATGAAATTCCTACGTAGTATCAGATCTTTCTTGCTGAAATCACTCTTTTTGTGAAGGAGGAGTTGGTGTTTCAGTTGTGTTGTTCTTGGGAATCGTAGGTTAACCTCGTGCAAGTTGCTTGGGTGTGAATCCCTAGGACGTTAGGATGAAGCGCATGAGCCCTAGAAGGGCTTGTGCTACTTCATTATTGCTAAATTTTGTTTTGAGGTGGACTTAGATATTGCACAGATGTCCACCATTGCACCTAGAGAATGTGATAAGTTAGACAGAGATTCCTATTTCATCCCTTGGAAGCTTCAGCCACAGATGCCTATGGAGGAAGCTAAGATTTAGTAACACGTCGAGAAAGAGATTTCTCATTTATTGTCATCACCTTGGAGCTTCACACATGTCACTTGTAGAGGGAGCGCTTCACTCATGTGGACCTATTTCTATGTTACATGTTGCTTGTATTGGACGAGGTCTACTAGTCATTGATGACCTCGGTTCACCTCTCACATAAATAGAGGAAGGAGAGACTCATTTATCATCATCATTGTACTCTTTTCTTTGTACGTTTCCTATAGGAGGAATGTGTCAGGGTTGCCGAGGAAACTGCAAAGGAAGTCATGAAGAGAGAACAAAACGTTTATGTTGGGAGGTTGCTCTTATGAGATGTCGGGGTTTGATCTTGAGAGCAAGATGTCGGGGATGCTATTCCCATAATCGATCATGCACTTTTTATTATGCTTCTTTACACTTGGGTTAGAGATGTAAGAGGAGGAGCGCTAGTGTTTCTTGGATCATTCTTGAAGCTACGCCCGACGTTTGATCCAGGAGGAGGCATCAAAGTTATTCTTGGGAAATCAAACCTAAAATTGTACTTGTTATGGAGGAAGAAAAGAGGAGATGCCTTGCACCAAGCCAAGGAGGATTTTCCAGTGGTGACTCTACCTTGTTGGAGTATCTTTTGTCTATTCAGGGTTTTCCTTGGTTTTCCCTAACTAGGGTTTTGGAGAGATTGGAGGCTTGTACCAGCTTGTGATGAGATGAGTCTATGTACTTAAAATCCATCTAATTTTATCAGTATGTAGATGAGGTTTTCAGGGGTCCAAAATTGTCTAATTGCAGATTTGATTTTAAGCTAACATTGTCTTCAAGGTTTCTAGAAATTATATATCTTGCAGATTTGACATAAGATAATGCTGAAACTTTTAGGGATTTTAACATTTATATTGAAGATGTTATCCCCATATCCTAGGGATAACTAAGGAGAGTTTGTCTCGAGGCCCTCAGGTTGCAAACATGGAGTACCGAGAGATAGTTTGACCAACAATGTCCACTTGCAGAGACAGAGACCAACCTCGCCACCACAGCTCCAGGTTCATCACGAAGGCATCCACCACATTAGTTGGCTTTCGGAAGACATCGAGTCTTTCTCCATGAGGTTCAAGCCTGGTATTATGCTGAGTGTCATTTCAATATTTGAGGTATTTGAGTTTGTTGCATCTATTGCTTCTTTTTATTATGTAACGTTTGCTTGGACATTATGTCCTTTGCCTCGTTTTACTTTGGTGGTTGATATTGTTCCCTAGTAAGTGGGTCACCCTTAGGGATACGTTTGTTGTTGGGAGGTCATATTGACGAGTCATCGTTCCATTACCAACCATACTTGTCACTTTACACACTTCATCCCCTTATCTCCTCACCTTTTGGGATATTCGGGTATACTTACCCAAGAAGGGGTTGTCCCTCATTTAATGGGAAGAATGGACTGAAGGCCCAGAGACTTGTAGATGGAAAAAACTAAAATCCAATCATTAACCATCTAGATACTCACCCAGGGATCCCGAGGACAATGAAATATCTCTCATAAGAAACTGATAGGACTCGTGAAAAATAACTAATAAGAAAATGCCAACCAAGGTGGGCATTGTTTCAGTTGTGTTGTTCCTAGGAGTCGTAGGTTAACCTCGTGTAGGTTGCTTGGGTGTGAAAAACTAGGACGTTTGAATGAAGCGTATGAGCCTTATAAGAGATTCTGCTACTTCATTATTTCCAACTATTATTTTGAGGTGGATTTAGATCTTGCACAGATGTCCACCATTGCACTTAGAGAATGTGATAAGTTGGAAGGAGTTTCCAATTTCAACCCTGGGAAGCTTCAGCCACAAATGCCTACAAAGGAAGTCGATATTTAGGAACACGTTGAGAAAGAGATTGTAGCACCTGCCGATGTGGAGTTTTTGGATGCTCATAACAAGGAGGCGACCAAGGCAAAGACAACCATTCTTGATTCGATGAAGGATCCCTTCATAGCTCACAGGGCATACAAGACAACCAACAAGCAAATGTATCGAGCTTTGATTGGTTTGTTCTCGTGTTTCTCGATAGTTTCTCTTCCAAAACAATCCCTCGATCATCCCCATGAGCAAGATAGATAATGTGGCGGGCTACATGGACGAGATAGTAGAGTTGAGAGACCAATTGAGTGCCATTGGGATGGAGTTAGAAGACAGGGTGTTGGTATTTTTTACCTTGAAAGGAATTTACCATCTTGGAGGATTTTTGTTCAGGGTGTCCATGCACGAGAGACATTGACAACCTTCACCATTCTCTAGGATGACCTGGTATGGGAAGAACTCAAGTCCCAGTCCCATTCAACGCGGCAAGAGGAAGTAGAAGAGATTGTTCTCATTGGGAGGACGAAGAAGGGTAACAAGAAAAGCTACAAGGAGAAGGAAGGCTCGGGGACAACGAATAAGGACTTGAGTAAGGTGATGTGTTTTTGATGCTACAAGAATCCATGAAGTACATAGAGAGAAAGACAAATCTCATCTCCATTGACAGAAAGATCCAACATATGATTACTTAATTAGGCTAGTCCTTTGAGGTCAATAAATAACATATCGAGATTGTTCAAATGAATTATATACAAGGTGAATGAAAAGAAAAGGTTTTGAGAAAATAATAATACCTAGAACGGAGAATTTGTAATCCAAAGAGGGGAGAGAGAGAGAGATGAGATGCAACATCTTCCTTCCTTTTCTTCTTCTTGGTCGAGATGATCCGTATCTAGATTTTTTTCATTCCAATATATATCGTATGCCCCCTCCTCGATACTCAACACAACACGAGTTTACATACATATAATCATAGATATACAGACACACAACACATACGAACAAACACCAACACAAGAACAAACAATCACAGGACATGGGATGTTCTTCCACATACCCACAACATGACACAACACAAGAGTATAGGGGAGGGGGATGTGAATGAGCAAGAGCTTTCGAAAATGTATTCCCCTTATTTCTTTGGTTGTGCTTTCTCCAACAACTAATTTTTCTCATGCTCTCCATTGTTCCTGTTAAGAGATAAGCGAAACACATGAACATGGTATTTCAAAAAAGCTAAACATCATACATCTAAAATCAAAGTGTATATGTGCGCACATGTAACTCCAAATGAAATTTTCCCTTACCTCTTTCTTTGTCACGCCATGCTTTCTCCAACAATCAATTTTTCTCCGACTCTCCATTGTTCCTATCAAAAGATCAATGAAACACATGAACATGGAATTTCAATAAAGTTTAACATCATACATCTAAAATCAAAGTCTATAAATGTGCACGTGTAGCTCCAAATGAAATTTTTCATTCTCTCTTTCATTGTCATGCCTTGCTTTCTCCAACAACCAATTTTGTTCTGGCTCTCCATTGTTCCTATAAAGAGATCAATGAAACACATGAACATGGCATTTCAAAAGACTTTCACTACATCCATATAAAATCTAAGTGTGTGTGTGTGTGTGTGTGTGTGTGTGTGTGTGTGTGTAATTCCAATCTAACATTTCCACTACTCATCCATCAACATAAGCAATAAGCCGGATATGATAAATGATAAGGAATTTTTAATCTTCTATACCGCTACCTAAGTTATTTCCACTTATTCCTTCGTTCATTCCTCTCTTTACCTTGGAAGTCCTTCGTCTTGGGTTCGACTTCTTGCTTCTTCGTAGGTCAGAATGAATTTATCCAGATTGTAAGCCATGTATAAAAAATAAATAAATAAAATCATTAACCTTGTGTATTAAAATACATATACATCCTCGTGAATCTATTAATTACTCTGCTTCTAATTCATGTTGTAACCAAAATATTTTGCAAATTGACAAAAAGAAAAATCAAAACCTACAAAAGACCACAACGACCTCAAACCCAATAGATAGATAGAATTTATCACTCTTCTAGAAGGAGAATATTCTAAGAGACCAACAAGCAGCGGTGAGCCATCCTCTCATTTTTTCATGTGAAGACCTGCAATAATCCTCGTGGTTAGTTTAAGAGTTGTGGAAATAAAATCACGCAAAGCAGAATCAGAACACTCTAAATACAGTGGTAGTTTCAATGTAAATATATACATTGAATAAAATCATAACAAGCGTCACGAAATCATGATATAAGAGTAAGAAAAAAAAATCATAACTTAGTTAAAAATTTCTTTCATGGCTGCAAATACACTAAAAGGCATCCGGGAATATACATATCACAACATGAGATAACTATGTCTCGTGTGTTGTGTTTGTGTGCATATTGCAGGCTAATAGAAGTTAACATACACCTTGATTATAAATATTGTATGAGAGTTTTAGATTTTGAGGTTACTTCGGAAGTGTTTACACCATGTTTGGGGGTGCTTCATCAGATGTTTGGTGCATAGTGTATGGTAGACCCTTGGTGTTTCATGATGGATTCACACATTAGAGGTGCCTTACTCTTGGTTGCTAGACCTTGAACAGATTCTCGATGAAATTATTTACTCTTGGTTGCTAGACCTTGAACAGATTCTCCATGAAATTATTCATTAGAGTGTTGGAGACCTATGGACCCCGGTGACTTCTTCATTTAGTCTTCACATGAAGGCAGGTTGCTTTCCTGGAGGGCGACTTGCATTGGACAAGGAGTGTTGGGAATTCCGGAGGAAGGAGATGAGCCCTAGAGATGGCACGAGGTTGCTTGCATGGAGGATTACACATCACCTAAGGATGCTTGGGTTGAGTAAGAGAACATGTATATGTGGTGGTCCTTGAGGAGGGACATGACCTTGGAGATGCATCCAAGCTTTCGACCCTTGGTTGTAGCACTCATGCCTTGGACCCTTTCTCATTTATTTCCATCACCTCAGATCTTCACATGTGTCACTTGTAGAGGGAGCGCTTCACTCGTGTGGACCTAGTTATATCTTGTAGGTCACTTGTATTGGACGAGGTCCACTAGTCATTCATGACCTTTCTTCACCTCTCACATAAATAGAGGAAGGAGATACTCATTTATCCTCATCACTGTACTCTTTTCTTTGTACTTGTCTTATAGGAGGAAGGTGTTGGGGTTCCCAAGGAAACCGTAGGAGAAGTCATGGAGAGAGAAGAAAACGTTTTTGTTGGGATCTATCTCATGTGATATGCAAGGGTTTTATCTTGGGAGTAATATGTCGAGGATGGCGATCCCATAAGAGATCATGCACTTTTGCTTATTCTTCTTTACACTTTTGTTAGAGATGTAAAAGGAGGAGCGCTAGTGTTTCTTGGAGCATTCTTGAAGCTACACCCGAGGCTTGGTCCCCAAGGAGGCATTGGAGTTATTGTTGGGAGATAAACCCTAAATTGTACTTGTTAAGGATGAAGAAAAGAGGAGACACATTGCACCTGGCCAAGGAGGGATTTCCAATGGAAACTCTACCTTGTTGGAGTATCTTTGGTCGATCCAGGATTCTCCTTGGTTTTCCCTGGCTAGGGTTTTGGAGAGCTTGGAGGCTTGTACCAGCTTGTGATGAGATGAGAGTATGTACTTCAACTCCATTTAGTCTTATTTGTATGTATATGAGGTTTCCAAGGGTCCAAAATTGTCTTATTGCAGATTTGATTTTCAACTAACATTGTCTTCAAGGTTTCTAGCAATTTTATACCTTGCAGATTCGGAATAAGTTAACGCTGAAATTTTTATGGATTTTAACATTTATATTGAATATGTTATCCCCAAATCCTAGGGATAACTTAGGAGATGATGTCTTGAGGCCCTTAGGTTGCATACATGGAGTACCGAAAGATAGTTTGACCAACAGTGTCCACTTGCACAGACAAAGACCCACCTCGCCACCACAACTCCAGGTTCATCATGACAGTATCCACCACATCAGCTGTCTTCCGAAAGATATTGGGTCTTTCTCCATGAGGTGCAAGCCATGTATTATGGTGAGTGTCATTTCAATATTTGAGGCATTTGAGTTTGTTGCATCTATTATTTCTTTTGATTATGTAACGTTTGCTTGGGCATTATTCTCTATGCCTCATTTTACTTTGGTGGTTGACATTGCACCCTAGTAAGTGGGTCACCTTTAGGGATAGGTTTTCCACTAGTGTATCATCTTGAGGAGTCATCATTCCATTCCCTACCATACTTGTCACTTTACACACTTCATCCCCTCATCTCCTCGTATTTTGGGATCTTCGGGTATACAGACCTAAGAAGGGGTTGTCCCTCATTTCATGGGAAGAAGGGATAAAGGCCCACATGCTTGTAGCTGACAAAAAATAATAGCCAATCATTAACCTTCTAGATGGTCTCCCAGGGATCCCAAGGACAATGAAATGCCTTTCATAAGAAACTCATGGGACCCGTGAAAATAATTAATAACAAAATGCCAACCAAGGTCGAGCATGTGTGGTCACTATTTTTAATGCTTAGGTAGAAGCCCCACACATGTTTTCAACTTGGGGAAGCATGATGTGACCAAGGCAGAGTCAAGGTGGGCATTGTTTTTCATTCTTAGGTAGAATCCCCACCTTGGCTTCAACCTAGAAACATCTTAAAATAATAAAAGGCAATGAATGGGCTTAGAGAAAGGTTGCATTGAAAACGAAGGTGTAGCACACCTTCTACAAAGGCACCCATAAATGAGACACTACAACCGCTTGTATGTCATGAACCCCATGCCCAAAATTATTCCCCCCACATGACTTAGAAAGAGGTCCCCTCGGGGAACACCCCTAAACTTGAGGTACGATTCACCCAATAGGTCATTTTGTCAACCCTCCCATACCTAAACTTGGAAAATTGCATAGGGTCTTTGAGAACTTATTTATTTTGATGAGGTGGTTTGGATGTGCTTGCTTAGATGGCTCTTTTATCGACTTGATTTACTCATCATTATGCATTTGACTTCAAATCCTTGGAGGGCGTATCCATTTGTCTTTGCACGACTTAGTTGGTGGACAATTTTGAAGAACAATCCTAGCTTAGGCTTCCTTGGGGTTTGAAGCCCACAGGTTGGATACCAAGGGACCACACTCTGAATGATGATGGCATGCCTTTGGAGGCCTAGAGGACACCTTGGAGTATCTTTCCCAGCCCCTGCATGCCAAACGATTTGCTTGAAAGGGGAAAAATGTCACCTTTTGGGGGCTTGACATCACCTAGGGCTAGGTTTTGGTGGTGATGATGGACACTTGGAATGTTTTGAAGGAAGAGGCCCATGGATCATGGACGAAAGGTTTGGGTTGAATACTATTGGCTTTTGGAGGCCTAGAATTCCCTTCTCCAACTCAACGACTTGACCAAAAGTTCCAAACGTTACCCAAAAAAAGGATGACATCATGTTTCTAGGGTTTCTTTTATGTGCAAAGTATGAATTAAATAATATTATTTTTGTAAAGGGGCAAGATAAAGGTCATTGACTCCTTATCTTGTGTTTTACCCTAATTTTTTTGGACAAACTATGTTTAGAGGAATTGTGTAAATAAAGATCATCTCTATTTCATTTTTCATCATAGCTCTCCCATTGTGAGAAGACTAGTGGCTGAAATTTGCGCCCTCTTGGGAATTTTTGGTATCTCTCTCTCTTGCAAATGAATGTTGGTGATATCTCTTGGTGAATGCTTGACCTAGGGTGGTGTGCACCTCTTGGAGGCTTCTTTTCTTTCTTTTGAATGGTAAATGTTTCGTGAACTAGGGTTTGATCTCTCTTTCTCTTGGAATTGTTAAGGAAAACCTTATATTGTTAGTTATTTCTTGCTTGTTCTTGGTTATTGTTGGTTGAAACCCTAGGAGGAGTATGTTGCATACACCCTCCATTAATATCCATCTCATTTCCTAAGTTTATAAGTCATTTTGGACAAGGGTTTCTAGGAGAAGTACAAGTGTGTACACTCTCTTAGATTTACCCTAGTATGATGATCGATGTGTTGATATTATGATAGCTGCAGAAGGTATTAACCTCTATGTGTAACCTTTGACTAGACTAGAATATTCAGGGAAGAAAGAGAAACCCTAAAATGTTGGATAATAACCCTAGAAGACAAGTCGGCTCAAGAGAATAATTAATATTGAGATATTAGCCTCCAGGAAGAGAAGTCGGTCCAGTTAGGTGAGTTGGAGCAGTATAAATAGAGGGCGCTAGAGCTCAATTGGATACACTCACTTTCACGACTGCATAAGGACAAGTGGTGTGCATGACTGGAGGAGAACCACAACTGTTGCAGTAGTGACTTAGTCTTAGATTATGGTTTGGAATTTTTGCTTGGTCTTCAGTTATCTTTTCTTGGTATGCTAGCCTTGGAGAGAGGTACGCTACCTTGGTCTACTTCCGGGATTATTCTGTCTGTCAAGGTTAAATGTGCTCAAGGGTGGCCTTTGTGCCTATGGTTGGGTGACAATATTTTTATATTGTCTATGGTGAAAACAAGCACATCTCTTTTATTCTAACACAATGTACATTCTCTTAGTTGGTTGGGTGTGTTATGATGATCGGTGCTTTTTCTTCACTCAACTTTTGTACCCTCAGCCCTAGGAGGCCAACCATTATTACATGTTGATGAATTTTTGTGGAACTTCACCTTATCACAGGCAGATTTTCAAACATATACCAATTTGTCATGTATTATAGTTGTGCTTATGTTTTTATCTGTTTGATCCCACCCTCCTCTTTGTTTTCAGTTATTGATATATTTTTAGCAAGAAAGCCTTGGGCATATCCCAATGTTGCTTTGTGTTTTCAGAAATACTTAATGGACAAATCTTGGACAAATCATAAGTTGTACCTCATCAAATTTGTGGCCACAAAATTATTTAAGACACATGGGGAAATTTTCAAGCAATTGTTACGGAAGACCCTGGGTGGGGTTTGGGTACAAACACCTCGATACATTTACCACTTGTTTAGCTTTTTGTTGGGATCTCTTCCTCCTAAATCAGATCCTATACCATGGCTTATAATGTGATCATGACCTCAAAGTGTTTTCTTTTGAAAGAATTGTTTTTTCTATGTTCTTAGTGCTTGATGGCCTCTTGGACTTTGTATGGACTATTCTATACTTGCATAAGTGAATATGGGCATGTGTTGGTGTAGATGCCTTGGGAGAAGTTCCTTTTATAGCTTGATTTGTTATAACCAAATCTATGTTGCAGGAAACCCCCCCCCCCTCTGTTTCGGAGCCCGAAACGGTACAGTACACCGAAACGGGTACGGTACGGCCCTGAAACGATGTTGGTCGTACCGTACGTCGTTTCTCGAAAGGGAAACGTCGTACGGTATGATCGACGACGTTTCGGGGCCGTACCACGCCCGTACGGCCAGGTTTCTGCGGCTTTCAAAGGGTAGTTAGGAAAATAAAGGGGTCGTGGGGCCCCCAAACTTCCAGTTAGTGTTACTTGCATCATGTAATGAATGATATTCATCAGCTATGGGAGCATAGTTGCAGGGAGCGTCCCCCCCCCGCTCCCAAGGCGTTCCCTAATGGTAAAAGTGACATTTCCTTTATCTTTCATTTTTATCCTTTTACTTAAATTTTTAACATTACCATTAATTGTTTCAGGATGTTTGAGAGTGGTTCCAACCTCATTAGACTTTATATGGAGAAAGTAGAATTTTAGGTCCCATTTAAAATTCAGCAGACTTAACGGTTTTCAAGATTTCAAGATTGGCAAGATTACAACGTTTCCACTGGATTATATCAAGTATGAGGGTATGGAACTGGCATTTAATCAAGTCCACCAAGCCCTCGATATACCCCAATGTTGGTGGTGTTGATTGTTAAACTCCTTTGTCATGGCCTTAGCAAAAATGTACCCTTCACTCAAACCATAATCATTGATTAGGCATGTTAAGCTTTTTCTACCATATTTTAAGGCTA
>SNQJ01S0031784.1:161221-181784 GCA_010110895.2 Picea sitchensis
ATCCACTGGAAGGAAGGCATCAAGGCATCCTCCATCATCTAGAATGAGGGGTAGAAGAAGGCCAAAGATTTGGAAGGACTCGGATGAACAAATTGTAAGGAACACACCGAGGTACAACTCCGACATGCACCAAATGGAATAGCACAAAGAAAAGATTCTCTGAATAGTAGTCAATAATGGATACCACTGACAAGGAGGAGGAATCCACCAATGGGGTCAAATGGAAACCAAGGTACTGCATTAATCCCTATGTGTGATGATTTTTGTTGACATTGAACATAAGGGAAACCACTTAGTCAAAAACCAATGATGGTTTGTCATATGGTGAGTGTAAGGTCACCTATCAATGATGGAAATAGGCCCAAGGTGAAACTTTAGGTCATACTCTTAGAGCAATGTGTTGGAGTCGATAAGAGCAGACCCACCAACAAGAAGTCAATGGGAGCCTTTTATACTATCAGGAGAGAGATACAAAGATACTTCTGATGATGAGATGTAATTGAATGGCATAGGAAGGCTGACTTAAAAGGTCAAAGATTTTTTGCAAAATGGATGACTCGTGATGAACTTCCCTTTAACAAAATCACAACACATTATGTGACTTAGGCAGCATGGATTATAAATTGGGATACATTCATGATACAAGAGGCATCATCAAACGCTCCATATGGTTGGAAGAATACCAACTAGAGGAGATTATACTCAAAAATGAGAAAAAAATATCCTAAAGTCATACTAAATAAAAAATATTGAGATAATAACTCAAAGATTGTTCTTTATTCAAGGGCGACGAGACTTCTGCCAATAAAAAGATATATGCTTTCCCCCTTTATTTTATTTTTTTATTTTTTTATCTTGTTCATGTTATTAAAGCTCGAAAAAAGAATAAAATAATGTTATAGCACAGTGCAAGAAACGAGTGTCGTGGGAAATCAATTTAGTTACATAATGCAAGGAACATACCTATGTTCAATGTAAGGAAGTATGTGAAACATAAGGAAAATCAAGGGAAATGTCTCCTCCATGGATAAAGGTGTCGAGCTACAAAGGAAAAAATTGAAAGGATAGAAATTGGTAGTGTTGGCATAGGGGCAAACCCAGGGTTCAACTTCTAACAGCGCACCAACAATCCCTAACTATTGGCCCTTTAGGAAACACCTGTGGAGCAGATGTAGTCTCACCCGAAGTAGCAATAGGGGGTTTCAGGACATAGATGTCTACAACCAGAGGAAATGTAAGTGGATCCAATAGAACAACACACAAAGATCGAGTCAAGATTAACCCTACTTCACACAGATATATCTCAGATCTACCACAATAATGCATCAACAATATAATAGAGGCAATTAACACAACATAAATCCCACATAACAAAAATATATACGTGGTTCACCCTCTCCCTAGGGCTACGTCCACAAAATTACGTTTCTTGATATATTAATATGAAACCATACAGTTCTATCTGCGCACTTAGCTTGCAAATCTCTCTCTCTCTCTTTCTCTTCTTATCTCCCCTCCTTGCACAACCAGCTGCAGGGTTGATCTTCGCACCCAGCTGAAGATCCATAATACATAATCTCTTACAGTACTTCTCTCTTAACAATAACAACAATCAACAAACATTAACCAACCTCGAACCCACAAAGAACCCCTCTTCTCTCATCTAGGTCTTTATTTATACATTACAATGATTCTCAGACAACCGTAGGCTGAAACCTAGGTGTCAAAACCCTAAATGCCAAAATCCTAGGTGTCTAAACCCTAGGTCCGCTTTGACCCACGTTTTTCGGGCTTCGCCAACCTGCCTTTCCATCTTTCCCATGAAGTTCTCCAAAGCACGTGTTGATAGTTTTTTCCGCTTGTTGTGTTGTCCACGATCTATCTTCCTTGCTTATCTGTCCTCCTCGATCTTCTCATCCAACGGCTCATTTTCCCTTACTTCGCTCCTTTTTTTCCGCTCTTTTGGTCACTTCGAACCACTCTCAGTCAATGTTCCTTTTGCGCAGTTCATACTTCACCTTATCTCTTCCTTTTTCTTCGCTTTCTTCTTTAATCCATAACCAAGGGCCAACAGGTAGGAATGCATAAGAAAATGGTTTAACAACAACAAGTTGAAGCCGACATTAGGCCTATAAGTGCGAGAAACTAATATGCAATGAAATTAAACTCAACAAAATTTTGGAAGCCCCATGGGTAAGTTATCTAGAAATAGATTGAGAGGAATTCGTGAGGCTTCAACACATAGACATGGTAGGACTAAACAGATATTTCGAGCCTACAGAAAAAACTACATCATAGGTGTCAAAAATTGTTAGTGAGGTACTAACTAAGACACCCATGAAGGTACTAACTTTAAAGTAGCTTGAAGGTATGATGTCATGAACGAATGGGGTGGACCCTATGGTAGATATGTGAAAGGTACGGATAAATGCATTGTGTAGGAATAAATGAACCTACCCTATATGTCAGTAAAGGAAAAAATACCTATTGATGAATCCAAAAAAGGTGTTGATATAAGTATTAGCATGTGGCAAGGGGGGTCATCTAGGTAATGGCCAAAAAAATATTGAGAGGAAGATATGTAGCTTCAATGCAAAGTCATGTAGGTAATAGGATTAGTTAGCATGATGTGTATGAATTGTGGACCCTTGGAGGGAATAATTATTTGTCTTTTTGGGACCTTTCTCAATGAAATCTATTCATGGAGGAATTATGCCACTTGGACCTTCATAGGGGCTTCAAATCCCACATGATGGATGTCATACCCCACATATGGGTCACCATTGATGATGACAGTTGCACCTCAAGGAAGGAAAATGTTGCATTTGGAATCATCTTAGCATCACTAGAGGATGATATTCCACCTCTCTTACACTTTGACATGGCCTTTGGAGGCCTAAGACGTCACACCCCATGCCCTTGATGTCACCTTGGAAGCTAGGATTTGATGGATGATGGATTCCAGAGGTGGTTTGATAGGTGGAGGCTCATGGCATGGGACATTTTCACATAGGATCATGACACATGGCATTTGGAGGCCCAATGTTCCACTCATTAAGGTTGTATGTCACATTTTAAATCCCTATGTCACCCTACTACGACATGACATCACCCTCTATAGCGTTTTATTTCATGTATTTTTCATTTTTTCATAATGTAAGGGRAAATAAAGGGGGTCGACCCTATTCTAATTTGTAATTGACAATTTTATTTGGACACATTGGTTTAKATGACCTCATATCAATAGAGGACCATCTCATTTCATGTTATCATCATTCATTCCTCACCATTTGTGAGAACAAGTCTAAAAAAAWTTCCCTACTTGGCTATCTTGCTCTTATACACTCATGTGACTTGCTTGGAGGATCAATTTGTGGATACTTTTGTTGATTTTGGATGGAATTTATGAAATTAGGGTTTTATCTCATGCTATCTTGGTGAAGTAAGTGAAATTTATTAAATTTTACCTTTGTGATTTCAATGCTTCAAGATAATTACTCTTTTTCATGTCGAACGTCTTTATTGGTAAAACCCTAAGAGAGGAACATAAGTTCTTCCTCCTCTCACAAGGTTAATTTTTTTCCAAATTTTGTGAAGGAGCCCTTGCTAGGTTAGAATCCTAAAGCCATAAAGTGTTAGCAATTTAGGATTTTATCCCTAGACATTGATTTTAATCTAGTTGAAGCATCAAGAAGGGAGAAAAAGTTTCTAGAGCCCCAAAGTGCTTTCACTCTAGAAATCCTTTTCTTTAAGGTTTAAACCCTAAGTCCCTAATGTGCTAGAACCTTAGAGTTTAAGCTCCACCTCTTGGTTTCTACTTGTTAAATATTCAAGAATTGTTGTATTGTTGTTATAAAGACTCCATATCCCTCAAAGGCATTCATCTAACATCTCTCTATTGGTGAAATTGATCAAAAAACACTCTCTTTCAATTATCTCAAGATTTATACTAATTTTGCTAACACTAACACTCACTAAATCTCTAGTAAAATTGTTGTTGCAAAAGTTTTCTACAACCATCTGAATACATTCTTATTTGTTGCATACACTCTCGTAAAGGTAGTTTAACTCGCTCAGAATTTCTCGTACATAATTGGATATTGTTCTATGTGATACATGCTTAATTTTCTTGGTCAATTGTTGAAATTCTAAGATATTTTTATTATTGTTGTTATAAGACCAGTGTACTGCTGCAAATTTGTACCAGTCATTCCAATTTCCATTTTCTAATGTCTTCAAGGAATATTACTGCATGTTTGAGATTGGAAATAATTACATATATTCTATAAAGTGTTCTTGTTCCAGGTAGCTCAAACAAGTTCAATATCCTTCTATCTCCTTAACCTAAACTTTTCTTAGGTGATCAAGAGAGGGGGTAGTAGGCTTGGCTACCTTAATTTCTACTTTGATCCCTTGAGGTCACTGGGGAAGCCTCCCCTGTGGTGGATCTCTTCAATCACTAAAACGTGGGAATTTGTTACTAACGTGATAGTGGTAGGATCTTCTGTAGTTACGTAAAATTTAGGGATCTTGTGTCGGGGTTTGCACAACTACAAATCCTTCGATAACAATGCTTATAATGGATAAGCCCGTGAAAAATTGAAGGCATGTTAATGTAAAAAAATTATATTTATATACATACATACCAAAATCAAAATAATGATTACCCACTTTGTAAATTATCTACTTTAAAAAAATAATGGTTATTAACATAATAAAAATATTCATTGATGGGGCTTGTAATGATGCCATATGTGTCCATGGAATTGTTCTTCATATGTATGAAAGTAACTATTTTTATGTCAAAGAAAACGCTGGAAGGGGGACGAATAACTATAGTGAATTCATGGCTTTCTAATTGCTTTTAAAGTTTGCTATGAATAAAAGTTTGTCTTCACTTTTTTTATTTTTGGAGATTCCATTCCGGTAATAAATGTTTTATCAAACAAAACCCGTTTTCACAATATCGTGTTTCTTTCTCTAGTTGAACACATAAAGGAAATCTCAGGAAGGTTTACAAAGATTCTCTATAGGCACATTTACATAGAAATGAACACTACTGCAAATATGCTTTCAAAGGAGGGCATACATCTATGTGAAAATCAAGTAATTATATAGGAATTTGCAGACGGGGAGGCCATGGTCTGCCATTAACTGCAACTACATTACTTCTGAGCTTGTTGTGTGAAATAAGTGTTCTTTTATGAGTTGAAAGTGTTTATTGGTTATTGTATAAGTTTTGAAGATTATTTCTAAGTCTGGAAGGACTATGATAAAAGTGTTGAAGCACCTACTGAATATATTAATGTTTATCTTAAATATAAATATGATTTTGTTCTTGGGAAAAAAATTGTTGTATAATTAAAAATAAGTTAAAATTATACTTAATTCCAAATTAAATATAAGTATATCTCCCCATATCATTATGATTCATACTTTGTACAAGTCAATTAAAACAAAACTAGTAGATAAAAATCACTTACATGAATAAATGAAATAATGAGAAGTGCCCTCTGCATGTAGGAGAACTTTATACTCTTGGTTCCAATAAATTGTACAATTTGATTGTGACAAAAGAAAAAACTCAAATCTCAATTTTAAAAAAATATTTATGGAAAATTTCCCCCAAAAAATGTTATTTGGATTTGTTTATTAGGTCATCCCATTTCATTTGGATAAGAAAATTGTCTACGTGTTGGTGTTGTTCGTTTCTGGCTTTTTGATTTTGTGGGGAGGGGGCCCCTGCCCCCTCTTGATGAGGAATCCATTTCCTTCCGAGTGATTGTCTCTGCTTCTCTTAAATCATTCAAATCACTACCCACAAAATTTGTTAAGAAACTTGATAGAATGCCAAAGGTTGCACTCCCCCCCACTGCAACAAGAAAGAAATAATTAGCTTTAGTTGATCGGGGACTGATTGGAAAATTTACAAGTATTTGGACATCTTTGAAAACGATAGGTTTTTGGTTGGAAAAAAACCGGAATCCATTAATTAATGGCTCTTTGAGCCATTGTTTCTGTGGAAGAGGGTTTTTCGCATTCCTTTTTTAACACAAGGAATATAGGGATTTGATTTTTCGTAGCAGCCCATATTTTTTAGGAGAAAGAGGAATGTACCTCAATAAATGGACCCGGGACTTTAGTCCAGAGATTGATGTCCCTTTGGAAGTTCATGTCTAGGTAAGACTTCCCCATTTCCCTCTTCATTTTTGGAATGATGATGCCTTTCAAAGGATTGAGAACTCCATAGAAAAGTATATAGACTGTTCTGAACCAAAATAGTGGCTCTATTCATGTGAAAGGATATGTGTTGAAGTCGATCTCGAGAAGATAACCCCTCAAGAAGTTATTCTCACCTTGTACAACCGGGAACAATTTCAATAGTTGGACTATGAGAAATTACCATTCAAGTGCAAGTTGTGTAATGAGTATGGCCATTTCACTAGAAACTGCAAGAAGGTAGAGCAAGCCCCATCTACTACTGGAAGGGAGGAGCAATGGCAAGCGATATCAAAGAAAATGGGTATTTGTGGAAACAAAGGACAATCGATTGGACCCACTCTTCTATCCACCCCCCTACTCGTCTGAACTCACCTGGAAAAGTTGTGACTAACCCAACAAAATCCTCTTTAGCTACATCAAACATGTTTGAGTCACTATCACAGTTAGAATAAACAACAGAGGAAGAATCTCAGCCTACCCATATGGTTAATATAGCAAGTCAAGAGAAACCTTCAATATGAATTATCCATCCTCCTTCTTGATCAGATGCTAAAAAATTGAAATCAACTAAAGAACATGTCATCTCCCTAACTTCTAATGCACTAGATTCCTATCTAGAGGATTCAAAATCCTTGAAATATGTTGAAATTACTTTTCGAGATGTAAAATATAATTCTGAAACAGAAAGTCATGGTGATGAAGGTTTAGAAGATAAATCCTCGGAGGAAATTTTACCAAGGAAATCAGGAAGAAAACCTACAAAATATGTGAGGGAAGAATAGGCACAAAAGGATATCTTATTGGGTTCTCATAAAATTATTACCATTATGATCGGAGCGAACTCAAAAAATAACAAGGCACAAAGCAGGTTAGTTGATAAAAAAGGTGGTTCCCACTCTAATCTCGCTAAGTAATGATAATTGTCTCTTGGAATTGTAGGGGACTTGGAAGCCTCCCTAAAGTTCATGATGTCAAAGATATTATTTTCTCTGAAAATCCAAATTTCCGACTTTTTCAGGAAACAAAAATGCAAGCAGAGGAAGTATATAAAATAAGGAATGACATCTGGAGAAACAATGAAGCAATAACATAGGATGAAAGAGGCACTTCTGGAAGGCTATGCACTCTTTTGAATGAACAAGAGGTAAGTTTGATCCAACATTCCACCTACCCTCACTGGATTCAAACAAATTTATTGCATAAATTGAACAATTTCATATTCTTTGTTATTAATGTGTACATGCCCATGAATCCTCGTGAAAAATATGAATGTTGGAATTCAATCTCTACGTTAATGGAATCTGTCTCTTCAGAACCTTCTATTCTAGGAGGATACTTCAACCTAATTAGATATAAATTTGAAAAACGGAGAGGGATTTTTGGCAGATAGCCATTCCATTTATCTCTTGAGAATCTCCTCTATGATTGGTATCTTTTAGAAATCCTCCCACAAAGAGGGAAGTACACTTGGTCAAATATGAGAGTTGGGTGAGGCCATATTGTAGCTAGGTTGGATCATTTCTTATTCCATAGTAGTTTGCTTCATTCAAACCCCTCCATAAAATATTACAATTTTCCCTCCCATATCTCAAATCATAAACTCATCTCTCTTCACCTTCAGTCAATTCCAAACTACAAACCTCTTCCTTTCCGTTTTAATCACCTTTGGCTCCATCATCAGGAGGTTTTTAACCTAACTTCTCTTACCTAAAAGACTTGGATCCCTGGAAATTTGGTTTACATATGGGAAAAAAAACTAATCTTGGTCAAACAAGCTCTCAAACAATGGGATAAAATTCATTATGCCAAACCCACTTCAGAAAAAAATTCTTCTCAAAACCAAACTGGATGAGTTCCAAAAATCTATTGAGGGCCAAGACATAACTCCCCAAATTCATCAATAGGAGTTTAACCTCCAATGCCAATATCAACAATTCATGAAAAAAGAAGAACAACAATGGCATCTAAAGTCTTGGAGCCTCTGGTTATAGGCAAGGGACAAAAATATCAAATTTTTTCATAACCAAGCTAAAGCTAGACAAAGAAAAAAAAATGTGTCTAAGATAGCTTTGGAGGAAGGCACTATTGTTTCTAACTTCTATGAAATTAAGGATGCAGCCAAATCTTATTTTGATAAACTATACACTCTTCATAATAATGTGCCCCAAGACAATGTCGATACCATGCTTGAACACATCCTAGCCTTGATCTCAAATGAGGAGAATATGAATCTTACTAAAGCCATTTCAGAAGAAGATATTTGTGATGCAGTTTGGAGTCTAGAGCTAGAAAAATCTCCTAGTCTTGATGGTTTCCCTATAACATTCTACATAAATTTTTGGGATTTCATTGAGTATGACATAAAATGTATGCTTCAATATTCTCACAAATCCTACCGCCTTGGAGGTAGTACCAATTCCTCCTTCCTTGCTTTGATTCCCAAAGAAACAAACCCCGCCTCTTTCTCTCGTTTTAGACCTATATCCCTATGTAACTCTTCTTTCAATATTATGACAAAACTTTTAGCTACTCAACTCAAAAAGGTTCTTCCCAAAATAATCTCATATAATCGAGGTTTCATGCAAAATAGACAAATTGTAGACATTATAGTTCTTGCACAAGAGGCAATTCATTCAAGTATTACCTCCAAAAATAATGGCATGGTCATAAAGGTTGATATGGTTAATGCCTTTAACCAATTCTGTCACAAATTCCTTTTCATGGTTATGAAAAAGTTCAGCTTCAACACATCTTTTATTATAATGGTGAACACTTGTATTGGGAAGCCTTGGATAGCTCCACTTGTAAATGGTAGACCTACATCCTTTTTCTAGATAAGCAGAGGACTCCACCACAGATTCCCCTTATCCCCTCTCCTACTCTTGATCATAGCTGAAACACTAAGGAGGAAATTGGAAATTTAAAGAACTAGTGGGAGGCTTCCAAGCTTACAAATTGCAAGAGGAGTGAAAACTAGTTGACATAAGATTCTTGATAAAATCAACAAGAAATTAAAGTAGTGGGGATCTCAATGGATTAATCCAGCAGGCAAGGTGATTCTTATCAAGGTCATACTCTCTACTCTCCCAATTTATCAAATCTCTTCTCTATTAGCTCTTAAATGCATATCCAAAAGAATTGCTATCAAGATTCAAAAAAAAAATTGGCAAGGAGGGAAATCAAATAACAAAAAATTCCACTTGATAAACTAGATCCAATACCAATGGTAAATATCATGGTGGACTAGGAACAAGGGAATCTGATTTGATGAACAAGCACTGGGGGAAAAACTTTTGTGGAGACTAAAAACCAACAAAGTGGAATGGTGGAAATAAGGTCTCTGGAACAAGTACTTCTATGGATCAAGGAGGAAAAGTTCTACTCTTCAACCGAAAGGTACCACTGGAAATTCTATCTTTAAAATTTTGTTTTCAGCCAGTCCTCTTATCATGGAAAGATTAAATTGGATACCTGGAAATGGAATATTGATAAACCCATGGGAAGACAAAATCATGGAAAGTGGAAATACTAAAACATTAATGAACCTTCTTCCAATTCGAGGATGGATAGAATCTCATGATTTTCACACATTAGCATATTTATCTATACGAGATATGGATGTCAATTGGATAAAATGGAAAGAACTTATGCTCCCTCCTCCCCTCAACGAACTCTACAGTTAGTTAATAAATTCCTTGCAAGGTTGTGCACCTCATAATCAAAATGATGAGGATATATTTAGTTGGGGTTCTTCTCTTTACACTGTAAAAAAAGGATATTTTATTATTTCGGAATCCACACATGGTGATCCTCGGGCCAATTAAGGAACAAAGTTTGGAATAATGATGGTATTCCCAAGATTAATTTCTTTTGTTGGTTACTAGTGCTTAAAAAAATCATAACTACAAAAAATTTGCAAAAATGGGGAATAAATGGGCCCTCTCGGTGTGCTTTGTGTCAAGAAGTAGAGGAATCTATTCAACACATATTCATAGATTGTAAATTCACAAAAGAAACTTGGATCCACATTTCGGGCACACTGCATCAACTTTTAAGTTGGCTTGATACTTCCTTGGATTTTTTTACTAAATGGAAAAGGCATTATATTGGGAATCTAAAAGGAAAAAATATCTTTCAAGATGTTGGGAAGATCTTCCAATTATATATCTGTTGGGGAATTTGGTTGGCTCGTAACAAAAGAATATTTGACAACACTACAAAGAAACCAAGACAAGTCACACTGAAATCTTCAACACTCCTTTCATCTTATACAAGGCATAGAGTACAATGGAAATCACAACCTTTGGATAGCAATGAAGAGATTTGGCTTAACTGATTTTTTCGATGAACTAAGTCATCACCAGTCTTCAAAACCCCTTGCACTCCTCAATGAGCTTTAAGAATGGACAAATTTGCATTTTCCTCTTGGCAAGAAAATCAATCATCCTTAATCATTTTTTTTCGATGGAGATTCATGTGGAAACCCAAGTGCGACAGGAGCGGGGGGGATTATCTGCAATCCCAGAGGAAGCACTGTAATTACTTATGCATGGGGACTTGGAACTCATACTAACAATGAAGAAAAGTTTTTTTCTTTATATGCATTGTTCGACAACACAGGTATTCCAACGGAGGATGAACACCTTCAGTAACCACTCATAACCAGATCAAAGATCAACACACCGATGTTTTCACGTGGTAAAACCTCTACGGGGAAACATCCACGGCCCCAGCCAACGCGGCCACTTGGAGCAGTTTATTAATGCAAAGAAAAAGATTACAGAAAGATTTTACAAGAGAGTTTATCATAATCGATCATCGACAAATGACCCTCCATGCTCTTTAAATAGAGATCATGGACCAATCGAGTGTTAATCCACAGATCAATGGTTGTTAATATCGAGAAGAGTATGAACCGTCAGATCACTCTATGTCGGGAACATATCGTGACCAAGTAGATCTTACTAACTCCTAAGTGTCTAAATATCCTAACATCCCCCCTTAAGAACAACTTGGGATAGCATTGAAGGATTTACAATAGTGACACAATAGGAGAAGGAAGGAGGCATTAGAGCCTATCCCCCCTTAATGACAACTTCTTGAACTCCTAACAGAGATCGAAGTTTGGAAAACTTTGCTTCTGTAAGAGACTTTGTGAAAATGTCTGCAATTTGATCTTCTGTAGGGCAAAAGAGCACTTCAATAACTTAATCATGAATGAGCTTTCTAATGAAGGGCATGTGTAGCTCGATGTGTTTGCTACGCTGATGTTGAACTGGGCCTTTGGCGAGCTTGATGGCACTCTGATTGTCATACCAAAGGCTGGTCGGATGCTGGTGTTGGAATCCAAACTCTGAAAGGATTTGTCCAAGCCACAGGGCTTCCTGACTTGCATTTACCTAGGCTCAGTACTATGCTTCTGCTAAAGAAAGTGCAATAGCCTGTTGTTTCTTACAGGCCCAAGTGACAGGTCCTGAACCAAGACTGAAAACATAACCTGCAGTAGACTTCCGATCATCAGGGTCACCGGCCCAATCTGAATCAATGAAACCAACCAATAAAGGAGCCCCCCCTGAACTGTAATGTATCCCAAACTGAACTGTACCACGAACATAGAGAAGTATCGTTTTAGCTAATTTCCAATATTTTTCATGGGGTGTTTGCATATATCGAGCAACAAGACAAACAACAAAGGAAAGATCAGGACGGGTTTGAGTCAAGTATAAGAGGCTACCAACTAACTGACGATACAGGGTGGCATCAACTTTAGGAGAAGTACAGGTGGCAGAAACCTTGACTCCAGACTGGAAAGGAGAAGGGGTTGGTTTACAATCGTCCATGTGAAAGCGACGAAGAAGGTCACAAGCATACTTAGACTGGGAAAGAAAAATTCCTTCATTGGTTTGCAAAACTTGGAGGCCAAGGAAATAGTGCGGAAAAAGAAACTCCCTTCTATTGGTTTGCAAAACTTGAGGCCAAGGAAATAGAAAAGTAAAAAGCCTAAGTCCGCCATTTCTCAAATTTCTTCTTAAGGTTGGTTTTCACATGGTTTTAAAAGTTTTGAGTCACTACCAAGAAGGATAAGGTCATCAACATAGCGGACAAGGATTATGAGATGGACTCCTACTTTCTTGGTATAGACATTAGGATCATAATGGCATCTTAGAGAATCCAATATGAAATTTTTTCCATTTTGGCATACTAAGCTCAGTGGAGTTTTGCTTGAGACCATAAAGATATTCTTGAGGCGACAAACAAGGACAGAGTCATTCTAGACATAGACAAAAGGTTGTTCCATGCAATTTATTCTGTAAATCTGCAAGGAAGATTTTAACATCCATCCGATGGACCTACCATTTATGTGACACAACAAGGGAAAGAACAAGGGCGGATGGAATCTATTTTTCATAGGGAAAAGGTTTCATTATAGTCAATTCCTTCCTAACTTGGGAAAATCCTTTGGCAACTAACTGGTCCTTATGTCTTCTAAATACTCTATCCTGGCTTTGGCTACTCTAGTTTCCTTGTAGGACGCATTTTCTACTCTAATGCTTTTCTCTTCCTTTGGAAGAAGTAGAAGATCCCAAGTACGCTTCTAATAAAGAACTATAATTTTCCATTCATTGTTGTATCCCAACTGGATGACCTAAAGCTTCTGTGAATGTCTCTAGATCATGAGTTTTGGAAACTTGGAGCCAAAAGAGAAGGAGGGGCTTGTTAAACTATGAACATGTCCCCATCATCTAAAGGATCACTCCATAAAGTGATCACCACTGTTTATCGTGGTTGAAATGACCCATCTATAGCTTTTGGAGTTATGCTGGTTCAGTTCCTAAAGGACTCCATCCTGAGGAGGTGAGCAGGAAGAGGTGGATTTTTATCATCACTATCATCATCCCAAGAAGAAACCAGATCATAAGAAGGGCCACAAATGACTAAGATGGCTCGCAACAAGAAGGCACAATCACCCAATTCAGGGCTCAGAGGCCAAGAGGATTTTCAAATTTTAACATCTCTTCTAATCATAATTTCATTATAATGAGGTTAAAGAAGTCTGTAACCTTGACATCTCTAATAACTATCAGTAACACTTCCTCTCACTTTAGGTCAGTTTTCCTTTTTCTCATCGTAAATGGGAGCCCATGCTATATCACCAAATACACGGAAGTGACTTACATATATTTAATTTTATCCAAGCTTCTTCCCGTGTTATATTTTAAGAGCCTTTGTGGGAAATGTATATTTCCATTATTATGTAATTTTCACATTTTATGGCTTCCACCCAATACTTTATAGGACTTAATCCCTTAGGATTGGATCATACAATTACTACTTTTTAATGTGTGGTTCTTTTCTCTCAAAGAATACCATTTTTTGTAGGTGGTGTATATGGGACAATGTGTTGCATTTGGATTCCTATGTAATGCAAAGAGTTTGTAAAAATTATTGTTCACATATTCATCCCAGACATTCATTCTTAACCTTTGAATCTTGATGTCCGGTGATTTCTTTCTACAAGCAATTGTAGGCTAAAAACTTGTCAAAACTTTACCTTGAGTTCTAAGAAGTAAACCAAAGTACTGCCTCTAAAAGTCATCAAATCTAAAAAGTTAATAAACAATTGCACCTGTTAGCTAGAGAAGAAAGTGGACTACAAATCACTCAGGAAGTTGCAAAGGAATTGAGGCATGCCAAGAGGCACATTTGTCAAAACTGCCCCGATGATGTTGCTCTAAGAACACAACTAAAGTACAAAACATCTATCTCCAAGATGAACAAGAGGAAGACCATTCACCAACTGTTGATTACATAGCTGATGCAATGAGCTATATTTTAGATGACCAAACCGCCCATGCTAAAGTTTGCTCAAGTCATCACTATGAGCAACAAAATTGATGAAAAAAGTTGATGACCCAAAGTTGTCAATTTTGTACAACCTCGTAATATCATAAACAATTCCAATTTCAAGAACATACTTAGGATTCAGGATCCTTTGATTACAACTTGGAGGAGGTGGAAAATCGACTATTTTACCTTCACCAATGAGTGATTTGATATATTGATAGAAGGTTACAAGAAAGAATTGAATATTATACATATCATTGAAAATGACTATTATTCATTTGAATCGCTCCATCCCATAAATACTAAGAGATCTATTTCATCACCAAATAAATATTTTCTGGTGTTAGCATTCTTTTGTAGAATAGATTTATCCTTATCCATATTATAAGATGCTCTTGAATCAATAAGACACTCATTAGAAGAAGAAGGAAAATAGTAGAATTTGAATTGAAGGAGAAACCGTATGTAGTGCATGTCCTGGGTGAGAAGAAGAAGTAGAACTCAATACTCATACAGCTTCCTCATCGCTGTTTCTAAACTTACATCTTTTTGAAACATTTGGACTCGTCATGGCCATCTTTATCACAAAAAGTTGCAAATGTATGCTAGTATTCTTACTTTTATATTTTTCTCCTTTAATACTAGTAGAGTTGAAGTTTCCGAGCAAGTGCTCTGGGGACCTTATGTTGCTCTGTTGTTTTAGCGAGGATGTTGCTTGGGATACTTGGGTTTCATCTTCATTGGGCAACTAAGGCTTTGTTGGGTACCTGCAGTGTTGATCACTAAAAGTTGTACAAGATTATCTTCTTATCTAATCAAGGAAGGCCACACAAAAGGACTCTAAGACTGGTTTTTCATAAGCCTTCCCCAGAGCCTCTCTCATGGCATAAAGGTACATAAAAACATGTAATATGCACTACCTAGCTTAGAAAGAATAAGATAGATGCAACGCTTCTTCCTCTATCTTTATCTTACATTCTTTACATAAAATTCAAAGTGTTTTAAACCTAGATAGATAGTCTCCCAAGGAAAGAAAATCTCATTTGGAATCAAGGCCGGTGATTTGATTTTCTAATCATATGCCTGAATAATATTGAGTTTACTAAACACAAATTCAATCGTGTCCAAAGCTTCTCTGGGGTCATCAACATCTCTGAAGGTGGTACTCCAACCGTGAGGAGATGGAAATTCTGATTAGTCCACGTGATTTCACATTCCTATTATCCCACTTGTCTTTCTGGACAAGCATCAATGGGTGTTTTTCCTTTCCCAAGGTAACTGACATAAGCCTTTACTTTTAATAAATCTTCCATATGAGATTTTCAATCGAAGTAGTTGGTGCTAGTAAACAAAACATTACTTATAGAATCCATATTAAATATGATAATTTGGATTTTAAAAACTCGAAACTGATGATCTGGTTGGAAAGAGCTCGAAAAGTTATACGGGTTTTAAAAAACGCACTGAAAACGGAATTTTGATGTTAGAGTTATGCCCCTTTAAAAACATTACAATCGCAGAACTAAAATGACCACTTGATTGTGTGGTTGTTTCCATGAAGACCACTTTTATAAAGAGAAGTGGGGATCATTTCAGCAATGAAGTTACTTTTATAACAGTGAAAATTTCATAAGGCAAATATCAAATAACTAGTAAAACAAAAATACTAAAGCTACGAGAGATTCACTTTATACTTGAAGTGAAATATAATTTACAATTTTAGCATGAACTTTTTCAAAAAAGGTAACAAAAGAGAGACTTGAACTCAAGACCTCTTACTTATTAAGGAAACTCTTAACCAAATGATCTAGCAAAACATATTGTAATGTTCATAAGGAGGATTGGGGGTGTTGTTGTTGTTGTTGTTGTGGAATATGGCCTTGGAGATCGTGCTAAAAAAAACTTTTTTCACACAAGAAAAAATTTTCGCTTCTCGATGACAACAAGGGTTAGATCTCAGTTAGCTTACCGGGAAGATGCACATTTTCCTATTTGTTTCTGATTTTCCGAGATCGCACAGGGCGCGGGACAAAGAGCATACGCAGATATAAAAGAGTAGCAACCTGGAAATAAATAAAACAAAACCAAAATAAAACCAAAATACTACTCTGCAAAAATTTAAAAAAAATGTGTATTCAAGCTTTATACCTCCGGATCTGATTGTAATGGTCATATCTTGGGCAAACGGAAACCTTTTCAAGTGAAATGAAAAATGTTCCTGACTGAAATGAGCGCTCTGGATGCAATGGAATATTCCTCTCAGCCTATAAATGTACGAAAATGATAGAAAGTGGAGATGAGGCAACTTGGCTTCACGTTCTCGATCTTCAACAGGAGCGGGTCTTCAAACAGGTTCTGATACCATGTTCGAAAACATAGGTATTCCAACAGAGGATGAACACCTTCAATAACCACTCATAACCAGATCAAAGATCAACACACCGATGTTTTCACGTGGTAAAATCCCTACAGGGAAACATCCACGGCCCCAGCCAACGCGGCCACTTGGAGCAGTTTATTAATGCAAAGAAAAAGATTACAGAGAGATTTTACAAGAGAGTTTCTCACAATCGATCTTCAAAAAATGACCCTCCATGCTCTTTAAATAGAGATCATGGACCAATCGGGTGTTAAGCCATAGATCAATGGCTATTAAGATCGAGGAGAGTATGAACCGTCGGATCACTCTATGTCGGGAACATATCGTGACCGTCAGATTTCCTAACTACAAATGCATACTAATGCATACTAAAGAAACACACTAGAAAACACACTCTTACCTAACGACACAATAGACCAAGTAGATCTTACTAACTCCTAAGTGTCTAAATATCCTAACATGCATGAATTAAATTACCTAGGTTGGATCACTTCTTAGTCCATAGTAGTTTTCTTCATTCGAACCCCTCCATAAAATATTACATATTTCCCTCCCATATCTCAGATCATAAACTCATCTCTCTTCACCTTTAGTCCCCTACAAACTATAGACCTCTTTCTTTTCGTTTTAATCACCTTTGGCTCCATCATCAAGAGGTTGTTGACCTAATTACTCTTACCTAAAATACCTGGATCCCTAGAACTCTCGTTTACATATGGGAACAAAAACCAATATTGGTCAAACAAGATCTCAAACAATGGGCTAAAATCTATTATGTCAATCCCACTTCAGAAAAATATTATTCTCAAAACCAAACTGGATGAGTTCCAAAAATCTATTGAGGGCCAAGACATAACTCCCCAAATTCATCAAGAGGAGTTTAACCTCCAATGCCAATATCAACAATTCATGAAAAAGGAAGAAGAACAATGGCATCTAAAGTCTTTGAGCCTCTGGTTATAGGCAGGGAACAAAAATACCAAACTTTTTCATAACCAAACTAAAGCTAGACAAAACAAAAACAATGTGTCTAAGATAGCTTTGGAGGATGGCACTATTGTTTCTGACTTCTCTAAAATTAAGGATGCAACCAAATCTCATTTACACTCTTCATAATAATGTGTCCCAAGACAATCTAGGTACCATGCTTGAACACATCCTATCCTTGATCTCAAATGAGGAGAATCTGGATCTCACTAAAACCATTTCAGAAGAAGAAATTTGTGACATGCAGTTTGGAGTCTAGAACCAAAAAAAGCTCTCGGTTCTGATGGTTTCCCTATAGGCTTCTACATAACTTTTTGGGATTTTATTAAGTATGACTTAAAATGTATGCTTCAATATTCTCACAATTCCTACTACCTTGGAGGCATTACCAATTCCTCCTTCCTTCTGTTGATTCCCAAAGAAACAAACCCCGCCTCTTTCTCTCGTTTTAGACCTATATCCCGTTGTAACTCTTCTTGCAATATTATGACAAAAAATTTAGCTACTCAACTCAAAAAGGTTCTTCCCAAAATAATCTCATCTAATCAAGGAAGTTTCATGCAAAATAGACAAATTATGGACATTATAGTTCTTGCACAAGAGTCAATTCTTTCAAGTATTACCTCCAAAAATAAAGGCATGGTCATAAATCTTGATATGGTTAATGTCATTAACCAAGTCTGTCATATCTTCCTTTACATGGTTATGAAAAAGTTTAGCTTCAACACATATTTTATTAGAATGGTGGACGCTTGTATTGGGAAGCCTTGGATAGCTCCACTTGTAAATGGTAGACCTAATTCCCTTTTCCAGATAAGAAAAGGACTCCATCAGGGATTCCCCTTATCCCCTCTCCTACTCTTGATCGTGTCTGAAACTCTAAGGAGGAAATTGGAAATTGAAAGAACAAGTGGGAAGCTTCCAGGCTTACAAATTGCAAGAGGGGTGAAAACTATTTGACAATAGATTCTTGATAAAATCAACAAGAAATTAAACTAGTGGGGATCTCAATGGATTAATCTAGAAGAAAAGGGGATTATTATCAAGTTCATACTCTTTGCTCTCCCAATTTACCAAAGCTCTTCTCTATTATCTCCTACATGCATATCCAAAAGAATTGTTATCAAGATTCAAAAAAAAATTGGCAAGGAGGGAAATCAAATAACAAAAAATTCCACTTGATAAACTAAAGAAAATACCAATGGTAAATCTCATGGTGGACTAGGAACAAGGGAACATGATTTGATGAACAAGCACTGGGGGGGAAACTTTTGTGGAGACTAAAAACCAACAAAGTGGAATGGTGGAAACAAGGTCTTTGGAACAAATAATTCTATGGATCAAGGAGGAAAAGTTCTACTCTTCGACCAAAATGTACCATTGGAACTTCTATCTTTAAATTTTTGTTTCCAGCCAGTCCTCTTATCATGGAAAGATTAAACTGGATACTTGGAAATGGAAGATTGATAAACCCATGGGAAGACAAAATCATGGAAAGTGGAAATATTAAAACATTAATGAACCTTCTTCCTATTCGAGGATGGCTAGAATCTCATGATTTTCACGCATTAGCAGATTTATCTATACGGGCTATGGATGTCACCTAATAAAATGGAAAGAAATTATGCTCCATCTGTTGGACAACTGAGAGGGGGGGGTGAATCAGTTGTTATTGTGCTTAAAAAATTATGCTTATTTTAAACTCTTTACAGAGCACTCAATGACAATCACAATAATGCAGAGAGGTAAGCAATAAAACATTCGACATCAGTCACACATATGAAATATACAGAGACAGATATTTCCTGAGGAAACCCATAAAGGGTAAAAACCTCTTCTTCTTGGTATGATAAGTAATCTTTACATTCTGTACATTATCATACATATGAGATCCAACTCATTGTGAGGCTACAACCTCTGTTTTACAAGATGCAACTTGCTGAGAGCACCAAATCTCTGTTTTCTCTAGCACCTACTAGAAGGAAGCACCAACTCCCTGGTTTCTCTAGCACCCACTAGAAGGAAGCAACAACTCCCTAAGTGTTCCAGCACCAACTGTATGGAAGCACCAACTTCCAGTCACACATGCACCAACCTGTATAACAGAGAACAATAGTTCTCCCTTGCACCACCCTGCCACCCTGGTTTCTCTGGCTGCAACCAAATGGAAGCTACAACTCCCTGTGTTCAAGCATCCACTTGAACCTCTAAGGATAACAGTCCTCCCTAGCACCTCCCGACCACCCTGATTATAAATATTTTCTACTGAAACTTATTACAGTGATTCAATAGTTGTCATTGGATTACCAGGTTTATCATTGTTCTGCTATGTTGCTCTGCTCTCCTGTATCAATGTCTCTATGCCTGCATCTTCTTGCCTTTCTGATCTTCTACTTTTCTCTACAAGTGCACCTTAGCCTTCTTTTACTGTCTCAGCTATGCATCTTTTTTTTTGCTTTTGATGTGCTTTATGCTCTACATCTTATTTTGATTCTATGAATTACACCTCTTCTGTGTATTTTAGCTCCTGCCCACAGCATGCTATTTCCCCGTGTGTAATTTCTCTCCACAACAGCCTCCATCTCTTCTCTATTCTGCGTATTTATACTATTTGTGTACCTTATTTGTCCTCCATGCATAGTGCCTCTGCATGCTCTTCACCATTCCACGGTTCTTCTCATCGGTTTGTTCACTGTCACTCCACTTTTTCTCTGCTTCGCTCGCTCAAGCCTCAAAAAGAAAAAACTGCATCTCGCTTCTGTCTATACCTCATCTGTTACTCATCTCTGAGTTTTATCTCACACTGTGCATACTATTGGTCTCACACTGTGCATACTGCAATTTTTCCTTTCTTACAGTTCAACTCATTTTTCATTCAGAATGACCAACCACGCACAGTCACTGCATGTTTCTTTTATACACTCCAGTCGCTTCAGTTACCCCTCGAGTATCCAAGAAAATGCATCATCGACTGAATTGCCAACCATCCAAGAATCATGATTCAGTTCTGCTAACTGAATCATAACTGATCAATTACCTGTGAGGTGAGACAGTATCCCTTCGATCAAGTTTCCAATTAACCAGCACCATTGGATTAAATCTGCAGGATTTTGCGTTTATCTCATATGC
>SNQJ01S0031784.1:197091-221896 GCA_010110895.2 Picea sitchensis
AATATAATATACTCAATGAGAACTTATGTATGTGATCAAGGAATCATACAATAAAACAAAACAAGTTTTATGGGAAAGAAACATATCACTGCATTATATTAAAATGAAAGTGGAGATTACAACCAAAGCCTTGATGTCACAAGGTGCCCTTTCAATGGCCCTTTTCTCCAACACACACACTTGTTCCAACCTTGAATGAAGAAGATCCACAATGACTTGATGAACTGAAATGAAGCCCTCAAGTACGAACTGATGTAGAATTCCTCATCCAATTCTTAGCCTATTCAACATTAATCTTGCTTGAATCAACCTTAGCCTTTTCCATGAGATATCCCTCTTTATATAGGGGAAAGAGAGATGGTTCAAGAGATTAGGATGATCCTACAAAATCAGAGAAGCAAGTAATATCCAAACCATTTGGATGCCACCTCATCTTCTCGAAGATCTCCTTCTATAACTTTCGTGAAACTTGACCTTTTCTTAGTCTTTTGACATCGTCGCACCCTAGCTATAGAGCAGCTTGCGGAGACTCATAGTCCAACTTTAGAGAAGAGGGAAACGATCAGGTATTGCCGCACCTATGTATAATGCATCCTGTGACAACCATCCTTAATAGGGTTTTTTAGAAGAGACATCCAGACACTTTCCTCATGGAGAAAGATTCTTCTTATCCTTTTATGGGAACATGAACACATGTTATCAATGGATAATTGGGGTGACCAAAATAATGTGTAATAGAATTCTCCCCAAAGTATGAAGTTGGAACTCGTGACAGTTGAAATACTTTGTAGAATGTGTGTGTCAGAAACAAGGAGCGCACCAATCGGGAACCTCCAAATAGTCAAGCATCAACATAATAATATACCATTGTCTCAAGTAGGCATTCCCATACTTAGATTACAAAAAATGTCAAGTGAGTCATGGCCACTAAATATACATTATGGATCCATGCCATTGTGAATCGGCATAGTCACCAGGAATACACTATGGATCTATGATTTAAAATGACTCTAATTCGGACATAGCCACGATACATACAAAGTGGATCTATGTGTCAATACAAATCATAAATACTCCATCTCAACCTGGATCAGAATGATAAGATCCAAGGTCTTCATTTCCATCGTCCTTAAGTATGAATCTAACCATGTGATTAAAGGTGCTAAAGTCGAACATGGTAGAAGCCACTTGATTACCAGTCAATGATGAGAAACGTTAACAAGTGTGAGGGAAATCACCATTGATGTTAAAGACTCCCAAGGTACCCTAGTACAATCCAACGAATGTGAATAAATGATTTGGAGTCGAACACTCGATGGAATCTCCCAATCATGAGTCAATGATGTGAACCCACTGTTGGAAGTGAAGAGACCTACCATTGAGGCATGCAGGCTCTAAGGTACTAAATGATTTCTAAGTCTTATTCATGGATAATGAGTTGAAGTCGACAGGAAAAGACTCGTCACAAGAGGTCCTTAATGTATCCCCCATCAGTGACATGAAATAAGCAATAGATTTGAAGTAGATCAGAGTATGAAGTGATTTGAAACTAACTCAGGGAAGGTCGACATGGTAGAAAATTTATAACTGTAGATTGCCGACTCGATAGAAGGCTTATTTAGGTTGGACTTCTCTTGAACATATGAACGACACGACAATAGTCTTGGCAACATTGACTCAAGGAGGACTCGACATATGGACATGCAGATGGTCAAGTGAGAGATAAATGGATTTCCCAACCCAGATACAATGATGAAGGGGGGTGTCATGTTCAAGAGCGACTATTACTGCCACTAACACAAATACAGAGACATGTTTCTTTCCCAATTTTCCCCAGAGACATGTTTATTTTTACACAAGCTTGAGGAGGATAACATATGCTTGTTGATGTAAGCTCATCCTTCGGATGAGTCCCTCGGAGTATGTTTAATGAACCCTAAGAGGGAGTGGTTCGGTCCCATATGGGTCTTTCGATGTTTGTTTAAAGAGTCCAAGGAAAGAAAACTCAGGGGTTTTTCATGTTTAGAGAGTCCGAAAAACACTTAAAGAGGACTCCATAAGATCATTTTTTTGTAAATTAATCTGACGAGACCGAAAAAGTGATAACCTACCGCTCATTAGATGTTTTCTTCAAATACTTTTACAAGCGTGAAAAGAACAAGTTCGCTCGACAATGTTTTCGTTTTTATGGAGTGTGAAAAGATCTTAAAGGATACTCCAAAGGTTTCATTTTTCGTGTTACCATTACGAGTCCAAAAAAGTAATAAAAGTATACTCGGTTACATTCTCATTGATTAACGAGCACGAGAAAGAACAAAAACTAAGCTCGGAGTTTTTCCTGAAAAAATCCTAAAAAGGATCTGTGCATGTGACAAATGTATAAAAGCATACCAAAAAATGAATCCTTGTTCCAATGTTTCACTCTTATACTTTTCATCTACACAAAATCAACACTTGCAAAGTCTTTAGCACTTTAGGGTTTAGGTAAAATATATAAAATACTATAAAAATACAAATGAAAAAGTGAAAAATTCAATAAAAATGGGTAAAAACTTCATTTCATTATTCCATTTGTCATTTCACCCAAACCTTGCTCTAAAACCCCCTATTTATCTCAATTTTCCATTGTGTATTGCGGAGGGCACAGCTGATCATTCTACGAACGCTCTCCACAAAACAGGTAATTTTCATCTCTTTCAACTTTCCATGGATCAAAATTTGTTTTTCATTGGTTGAAATTAAACTTTTGAGTTAAGTTTTTGAGGGTACCTATGCGCGGATTTTGTCACAGGCGCCCTATATCGGGCCCTGTGATGATCTAGGGTCGTCGCAGGAGACCCTGTAGCTGGCCTGCGACAACTCTGCACTGTACGGATTCCCAGCCCTACGACGTGCGCAGTTCAAAAAGTTTTTTAATATGAATTTGCCAATAAAAAATCTCTAGGGAAGAAGATAAAGATGGTAATCTCTCTTTACTATTCCATTGCAGGTTTTCCACGGTAAAAATGTTGGAATGGTGCGAAAGAGGGCACGAGGAGGAAGACTACTTTGTTGGGAATGACCCGGGAACGGTAGCGGCCCTTCGACAGTGTGGACTGTTGAAATTATTCAAAATCCAAGGTATGAGAGCCCAACTGAGATTACTCGAATACTTGGTTCACATGTGGGATGTGAACGAGCAGACGTTCCATGTGGGTGCTCAAATCCTTACGATAGATATCGAGGATATCTACTTCTTGACCGGGTTATCTCGCCATGGGTCCTGAGTCACACTTACAAGTAGAAGGGGTGGCGGCAAGCCTATGAACCACTATATCAGTGAGCATTGTGTGGCAGGTACTTAGAAGCATAGCGATAAAGTCACTATAATATATATCTGAGACTTTCCCCTTTAGACCATCCTCTATACCATTACACGCATGCCAGGGAGTGCAGCTCCCCATATGGATTTTCAGAGCTATTTTCAATATGTGTTGGAGTGCATGGAGCCCCGAGTTTTGAACTGGTGTGAAGGGGTTCTCAAGAGTATGAAAAAACAACTGACCAAGTGCAGGAGTGGAGAATTGAAACAGTTTGGATACGGGTCGATTTTGGTATCCTTCTTCTTAGAGAGGGTCCCAATTTTGCGTTTGTAGGTAGAGTGGGGTATACCTNAAGGGGTTCTCAAGAGTATGAAAAAACAACTGACCAAGTGCAGGAGTGGAGAATTGAAACAGTTTGGATACGGGTCGATTTTGGTATCCTTCTTCTTAGAGAGGGTCCCAATTTTGCGTTTGTAGGTAGAGTGGGGTATACCTGCCCCACAGGATCCGAGAATGAAGAGGTGGTTTGACCTCATGGCACGGCATGTATCCGGTCCCATCGTCATATAGAACGATTTCTTCTTCGACTAGTTGAGAACTCAAATGTTCATGGTCGATGACTATGCATATGTCGGCCTAGACCTCCGAGGAGATTCGGATTTGTTTCTTCCTGAGGGTTCCCAATGGGGCGACATAGGTAAGAAGGACATTTTGTTTTTATGATGTTTTTGTGATTTTTTAATATAAAATGTTTTTATGTCATTTATCCGATGACTAATCAAATTCTCTTTGATGATGCAGACATGGGACCTTATCGTCCTCCCGGTTTATCTCCCATCCGGAGATGAGGGGAGAGATTTGGCGTAGCAGGAGTAGTTGTTGTTGACTTCAAGACCCTGTAGTAGAATCTAGAGGGACTCATGATGAACATCCCAGATGTCTCCATTGATGATATCATGAGGCATTATCAACGCCACACATTGGGCGTGTCTGCTTCCATTGGTCAACTGCTCCATAGAGTAGCACGGGTCGTCGCATGTTATAGCGAGCAACATCCTTGATGCTCTATTGTATATGAAGCCATGTGCTTCACATTTTTGATATTTTGGTCTTCGGACAAAAAACCTTTTTGTAAAACTTTTATCATTATATATATATGAGGCTTCTACTGCCTTACTTGTTGTATATACAAAGTGTGATTGGTTTTTATAAATGTCTCAAATGTCTATCTAACACATATTATCCAAATCATATGTTAATGTATTTAGACATCTAGGAATGTGTTGATATTCAATGTAATCAAAATGGCATTCCAAGAGGCTAATTCGTAAATATACACTTAACAATGTAGGACTTCGAATGGAGTACACATTACTCAATTGTAAGACTAGTAACTGTGAATCGAGTCATACAATAAGGTGACGGATTCCAAGTGAAACAACGTCGGTCAATAATTCGATGACGGCACTGTATTCCGCTATATTGTTAGTTGCACGACCAAGGCAAACACCATGTAGACTAATCAATTCATTTGTCAGTTCATAGATTGCCCAAGCAGCAGATGCTAAGTTCTGAGTGTTACGACTAGCGCCATCAGTGAAGCCAATGTAGGGTAGCAAAGACACTGACATATGGAAACCAAGCACAATGCAAGGTAAGCAGCTGAAGGTCGAAACCAAATAGCGAAAAATCACACAAGAGTATGATACACTAAAGGTACAAGAACTCATGCAATAAATGATTTAAGCATAGTACTTCTTCAAGTAAAGCCCATTTTTGGGTTCACTCAAAGGGATTCCATCATAATCAACTAGCTCATAAGCTCCCTTCTTCAACACTCGTTTGACAATGTAAGGACCCTGCCACATGGATTCAAATTTACCAGCCCCTAGAAAATCACGATCTTGCTCGTATAGAATAACTAGATCACCTTCAGAAAAAACACGTGGCTTGACATGCTTGTCATATTGGGCTTTAACACGTTTATTTTGAGTTTCAATAACTAGAGAGACATCACGACGAGTTTTGTCTACTCACATTAGATACAAAAGATGCTCTTCTTCAATAGAGGTATTGTTAGGGAGAAGTTCAACGGCTAGTTTCAAACATGGTATCTCACATTCAATCGGAAAAATTGCTTCGATACCATAGACTAGCTGGAAAGGTGTGAATCCCGTGGTAGACTTAACGGATGTCTGATAGGCCCATAATGTTGAGAACAAAATTGTGTGTCAGTTTGTCTTATGAATTCCTATCATCCGTCGGAGCATAGTAATGAGGAATTTGTTGATTGCTTCAACCTGGACATTGGCCTGTGGATAATAGGGGGTTGAGTTTTCATGGCGAAGACCCAACTTGTCAGTAAGTTATGACATCATAAAATTTCGAAAATGACTACCATGATCAGTAACGATGGCTTGAGGGGCACCAAACCTAGTAATGATATGATTGAATATGAACAATGTTGTAGTTTTCTCAGTGTTATCAAATGTAGGCATCGCCTCAACCCATTTAGTGAAATAATCCACAGCTACAATGATGTATCCATGCCCCCTGGTCGAGTGAGGGTTACATGTCATGAAGTTATTGCCCCATTTGGCGAATGGACCAACGAAAACTACAGGGTGTAAGGGAGCAGGATGAGATCTTATCTTGTTATTATAAGTTTGGCAAGCATGGCATTTCTGGATGACAGTAATGCAGTCCTTAAACAAAGAAGGTCAGAAATAAACCGCTCGTAGGATATTTTGAGCAGTGGCATACCCAGACATATGAATTCCACATGCTTTGGAGTGACAGTCATTCAAAGCTTTCTCAGCTTCATCATAGGTGAGGCATCGTCGAAAAATGGAATCAATACCACGGCGGTAAAGGGTATCACCAAGGATGATGTATTGACGGGATTGATACCGGATACGGCGATGATCTGTACTAGAGAGATCAGGGTGAAAAGTTTGATTCTGGAGATATATGATGATATCTCTGTACAATACATCATTGGAACCGATCAGAAAAAGGGATTTGTCAGGTAAGGAATCCTCTGCCACATTTTTTGTCTCAGTGGAGGGAAGGTGACATATCAATTCGGAAAAAACCAAATATTTCTTGGACTTGGCGCGCTCAAACTCCAAGTCAAACTCTTGGAGAATCACTATCCATTTGGAGTACTTTCCCCCAAGCAATTATTGAGTAAGGATATGTTGCATGGGGTTGCAATCGGAAATAACTGTGGTCTTCTGTAATAAGATATAATGATGAAAACGTTGAACACCTTGAACAACTGCCAAGGCCAGTTTCTCCACATGTAAGTATTTGGTCTCGGTAGTCATAAGACTCTGAATCAAATATTATATCACATGTTCATCATCCGAATCATCCTCTTGGACTAATACCATAGCAATGGTAGAGTCTGAAGCAGCTAAGTAGAGGAAGTAATCTCGGCTATAGTTAGGGGGAAACAATAATGGTGTACGGGTTATGGAAAATTTCAAAGCTTCAAAGGCTTTGTTCGCAGTATCGTCCCATACAAACTCGTAACATTTCTTGAGTATCCGAGTGAATTCTTTCGTTAGTTCAGCGTAATTGGGGATGAAACGACGCAAAATATTTGCCTTCCCTTGCAAACTTTGGAGTTGGCGTAGTGTGGAAGGAGGAGGTAGATTAAGAATAGCCTCAACCTTCAAGGGGTCTAATCGAATCCCGTGTATCAACACAATAAAACCAAGAAGTCGGCCAGACTCCACACAAAAAACACATTTGTGTGGGTTCGAACGTAAGTGATAATAACGACAACATACAAAAAATGGACCTTAAATGTGTCGGTGATCTTGACAATGCATGGAATGCGCCGGTTATGGGATTAATAGGTACAAACGGACATAAATAGATCTCCCTAGATCCACCTAGATCTAGAACAAAACATAATAGAATATGACGCTTTCCATAAGCTCTAACCATTGAGTTTACTATTTAACAAGAGATAAGTGACATACCGTTTAAATATCGCTTCCTCTTGCCGTTGTCATCTTAGCTCCACTCCGGCGCTCCTGTGATATTGAATATGCAAAGGAACACAAGCCAACCAAAGTGAAAACAATATAATATACTCAACGAGAACTTATGTATGTGATCAAGGAATCATACAATAAAACAAAACAAGTTTTATGGGAAAGAAACATATCACTGCATTATATTAAAATGAAAATGGAGATTACAACCAAAGTCTTGATGTCGCAAGGTCCCCTTTCGATGGCCCTTTTCTCCAACACACACACTTGCACCAACCTTGAATGAAGAACATCCACAATGACTTGATGAACTGAAATGAAGCCCTCAAGTATGAACTGAAGTAGAATTCCTCATCCAATTATTAGCCTATTCAACATTAATCTTGCTTGAATCAACCTTAGCCTTTTTCCATGAGATATCCCTATTTATATATGGGAAAGAGAGATGGTTGAAGAGATTAGGATGATTCCACCAAATCAGAGAAGCGAGTAAGATCCAAACCATTCAGACGCCACCTAATCTTCTAGAATATCTCCTTCTAGAACTTTCATGAAACTTGACCTTTTCTTAGTATTTTGACATCGTCGCACCTTACCTATAGAGTAGCCTGCGGAGACGTCGCAGTCCAAATTTAGAGCAGAGGGCAATGATCAGGCATCGCCGCATCCTGTGTATAGTGCAGCCTGCGACGACCTTCCTTAATAGGGTTTTTGAGAAGAGAAATTCAGTCACTTTCCTCATGGAGAAAGACTCTTCTTATCTTTTTATGGGAACATGAACACATGTTATCAATGGATCACTAGGGTGACAAAAATAATGTGTAACACCTAGTCTTGATGGTTTCCCTATATCCTTCTACATAACTTTATGGGATTTCATTAAGTATGACTTAAAATGTATGCTTCAATATTCTCACAAATCCTACCTCCTTGGTGGAAGTACCAATTACTCCTTCCTTGCTTTGATTCCCAAAGAAACAAACCCCGCCTCTTTCTCTCGTTTCAGACCTATATCCATCAGTAACTCTTCTTACATGAATATGACAAAAAATTTAGCTACTCAACTCAAAAGGGTTCTTCCCAAAATAATCTCATCTAATCAAGGAGGTTTCATGCAAAATAGAAAAATTGTGGACATTATAGTTCTTGTACAAGAGGCAATTCATTCAAGTATTACCTCCAAAACTAAAGGCATGGTCATAAAGCTTGATATGGTTAATGCCTTTAACCAATTCTGCCACAACTTCCTTTTCATGGTTATGAAAAAGTTCAGCTTCAACACATCTTTTATTAGAATGGTGGATGCTTGTATTGGGAAGCCTTGGATAGCTCCACTTGTAAATGGTAGACCTACTTCATTTTTCCAGACAAGGAGAGGACTCCATCAGGGATGCCCCTTATCCCCTATCCTACTCTTGATCATAGCCGAAACTCTAAGGAGGAAATTGGAAATTGAAATAACCAGTGGGAAGCTTCCAGGCTTACAAATTGCAAGAGGAGTGAAAACTATTTGACAACAGATTCTGGATAAAATAAACAAGAAATTAAAATAGTGGGGATCTCAATGGATTAATCCATCGAGAAAGGTGATTCTTATCAAGGTTGTACTCTCTACTCTCCCAATTTATCAAATCTCTTCTCTATTAGCTCCTAAAGGCATATCCAAAATAATTGCTATCAAGATTCAAAAAAAAAAAATGGCAAGGAGGGAAATCAAATAAGAAAAAATTCCACTTGATAAACTAGAGCCAATACCAATGGTAAATCTCATGGTGGACTAGGAATAAGGGAACCTTATTTGATGAACAAGAACTACGAGAAAAACTTTTGTAGAGATTAAAAACCAACAAAGTGGAATGGTGGAAACAAGGTCTTTGGAACAAATACTTCTATGGATCAAGGAGGAAAAGTTCTACTCTTCGATCGAAAGGTACCACTGGAACTTCTATCTTTAAACTTTTGTTTTCAGCCAGTCCTCTTATCGTGGAAAGATTAAACTGGATACCTGGAAATGGAAGTTTGATAAACCCATGGGAAGACAAAATCATGGAAAGTGGAAATACTAAAACATTAATGAACCTTCTTCATATTCGAGGATGGCTAGAATCTCATGATTTTCACGCATTAGCAGATTTATCTATATAGGATATCGATGTCACCTGGATAAAATGGAAATAACTTCTTCTCCCTCCTCACCTCAATGAACTGTACAGTTATTTAATCAATTCCTTGCAAGGGTGTGCACCTCATAGTCAAAATGACCAGGATATATTTGGTTGGGGTTCTTCTCTTTACACAGTAAAAAAATGATATTTTATTCTTTCAGAATGAACACACAGTCATCCTCGAGCCAATTGGTGGAACAAAGTTTGGAATAATGATGGTATTCCCAAGATTAATTTCTTTTGTTGGTTACTAGTGCATAAAAAAATCACAACTACAAAAAAATTGCAAAAAAGGGGAATAAATGGGCCCTCCCAGTGTGATTTGTGTCAAGAAGTAAAGGAATCTATTCAACACATATTCATAGACTGTAAATTCACAAAATAAACTTGGATCCACATTTTTGGCACACTGCATCAACGTTTAAGATGGCTTGATACTTGCTTGGATTTTTTTACTAAATGGAAAAGACATTATATTGGGAATCTAAAAGGAAAAACTATTCTTTCAAGATGTTGGGAAGCTCTTCCAAAATATATCTGTTGGGGCATTTGGTTGGCTCGTAACAAATGAATCTTTGTCAACACTACAAATACACCTAGACAAGTCACGATGAAAGCGTCAACACTCCTTTCTACTTATATGAGGCAGAGAGTACAATGACAATCACAACCTTTGGATAGCAATGAAGAGCTTTGGCTTAACTGATTTTCTCCATGAACTAGGTCATTATCAGTCTTCAAAACCCCTTCCACTCCTCAATGGGCTTTAAGAATGGAAAAGTTTGCATTCGCCTCTTGGCAAGAAAATCAATCATCCTTAATCATTTGTTCGATGGAGATTCATGTGGAAACCTAAGGGCGGCAGGAGCGGGGGGGGTTATCTGCAATCCCAGAGGAAGCATTGTAATTACTTATGAATCGGGACTTGGAACTTATACTAACAATGAAGCAAATTTTTTTTCTAATATGTAGGAATTAAATTAGCACTCTCCAAATAGATTAGTAAGCTTGTCATCTGTGGTGATTTGATGATAGTGTTAAGAGATATAATCCAAAAGAACATAACATGGGGAAATAGATACAAAAGAATCATGTTGCAGGTTCTGGACACTCTCAAAAAATTGAAATCAACAAATATTTTCCACATTAAAAGAGAACAAACTGAAGAAGCAAACAAGAATTCAAAAAAGGGATCCAAATTAATCAGAGTTCAAATGGAAATTAATGGGGAGCTAGTGAACAATCCAATCCCATGACAGGTTTGAAGCAACATGGCAAAGGTAACATCATTGGGAGTGGCATCGTGATCTTGTCATTCCCCTCGCCATTAAATCCCAGCTATGAAAATAATACCCCATCCATGTGTGAAACTCAGTTATCTATGAACTCGAGAATGGGGAACTCAATAGGTTCAATGCTCGGGTCTCGGAGGCTTGGCCTTAACTGTTGGCTCGAATCAAGAAAAATCCCTTCTTCATATCTAGCTCTTCCCTTCGTCTAACATCTGCTATCTCCAAGTACACTCAAGTTTTTCATGATAAGGTTATTGAACTCTTGATTAGGAAGCTCTTGGAATTTGAAGGTGTTATGTTTCTTAGCTGGATTTTTCTGATTTGTTGGAATTCTTTGAAAAGATTTTTGAACCCGCTCCTTCTTTCTCTCTCTCTACTCGCATATCTATGTTCTAGGTTTGATGTGTTTGGTTTTTTTTAGAGCTTTCTCTCTAGACTATCTCTTTCTCTAGAATTAGTTAACAATCCTTTACTTAATACCCATGTGACATTTGAATGTCAAATTTTGAACATCCTCTAGATTCTCCAAAAGGAAAATCGTTAGATGCATAGGACACATTCTTTTTATTCAACTATAGATGTGAATTTGTGTTATCTTCTCTTTTTGGAATTGCAAAACTATAATTCAAACTTCAAGGAGTAGATAGGCGTGATTGGTGGAAAGTGATATGATGAGATTTAACAATCAGATTTAAACTGAGTCTCATTTTCACCTATAAACAACTTTGTGATTTGTGTTTATAGCACAATAAAAAAACAATTGTGCAAGCAAATGTTGATTTCACTCTGTAATACCACATACCTATGCCAGGTGTTCGTAACTTGACATTCCAATTCATCTATTTTTTATTCTAGTGGTTTTCTTTCATAATACTCGTTGTTGGAATCAAGAAAAAAAGGGGGTCATAATGTACAAGTTTTCGAACCTTTCTCATAGATGTTTGTTTCTTCACATGTGAAAAGTCAAATGAAATCCATTAATTTCCTCAAAACCTTAGTAAGCCAATCATCAGATGAAATGAACCTCAAAAATAAAATAAAAAATGAGTGGAGACTCAAAATTTGACAGTTGAACTATTCTATCAAAAGAATTTAAAACCAATTAAGTACTCAAGAAGAGAACACTAATAAATAGCAAAACCAAAGAAAAACTAGTATGTATAGGCTAGTGTTCTTAAGGACCAACTTAATTTAAATAGATGAAAAAACAAGTGTAACCAAGTAGGAAAATTACTTTAGTAAATAAATTAGAAAGAAAACAAGACTAAAAAATCTACCAATATATTCCTACCCTAACTTACATCGACTCATTGGAAATCATGTGAAATCATAAATAAAATGTAGCCATCGGAGGATATCTATACCTACAAGAATATTAGGGCATTGCTTAAGTATGTGAGGTTGGTTTATTATGCAACCCATCATTCAAATAGTTATAGCATCACAAGTTTCATTTCCAACCAAAAGTACCATATGCTTACTATTGTACTTGTCCAAAGCACAAGACAAGTAAAGGATATTGGCATAACAAACATGATATTCCTATCACTGTCACCTCAATAGGAAATCCCTGCTTTTAGGAGTATATGAAAGTATACCCCAAGGGAGGTATCCTCGGTGGCCTAAAGGGCTGGGTAGACTAAGGTTATGTTAAGAAATACCCCCCTCTCACTGGTCACCAAAGTCAACAAAGTCTATGTTTGAGAAATTGAGGCAAAGAAGTGTAATTTGTGTACCTACCCAGAACAAGAACAACAAAGCATATATATGGCAATTTCATGTACAAAAAATGATGGTAAATCCTCCAAAGACGATAGAAAATGCAATTATATGATGGATGAAGCAAAATTATAGTTACATGATGTTTTATAACAACCAAAAGTAAATTGTAACAGCCACGAGAATTAACGCTTAGAATTGCTAGAACAAACAATAAAAATTGAGCATATATCAAGTAGATTCCTTAACCATTCTCACAAGCAAGTTCCGAGTAAGTTAGCTATGAGTTAGCTTAGTGTATGCAGAAAATTACAGAAGTTAGTATGGTTGTAGCAATGTTTTGCAACAACAACAACACAATTAGTTAGTTTATCTAATGTAGGGTTAGTATTAGTTAGTGGAAGCTTCAAAAAAGAGAGTATGAAAGTTGCTTGGTCACGATCCTTCACAAGAGCAAGTAGACAAATGCCTTTTGGGCTATGGAGTCTTTTATAACATAAAATAACTTGGATAATTTAATGATTATACTTGTCTAAAGATCAATGAGGTTAAACCTTTAAGAATAGCACCTTAAGTCTTCAAGGATCCAAGGCCTCAAGGGTAAATTCAACTAGATAGTAGGCTCTTCTAGGCTCTAGCGCATTTCTCCTTCCTTAGACTATTGAAATATATTTTATGCAACAAGCCTCTAGAAAAGGACTTCTAAAGTGATAACACTTTAGCGCTCTAGAAGCCTTAATATAGACAAGAGGTTCTTAACAATAAGTGGTAAGATCAAGAAGGAAGAAATACCTTATGTTCTTTCTCCTAGGGTTTCTTAGCAAGCAATTTCATAATCTTCAATATGAATAAGTAAAATTGACCACAAACATTTAATGCATAAACAAATTGCAACATTTACTTACTTCACCAAGAATAATATAGCATGAAAAACCCTAGTTTGTAGAGATTACCACCAAAATAGCCAAGAAACATCATAAGCAGGCTCCTCCAAGCCTAGTGCAGGAGAAAAAGACACCATAAACTCCAAAATAGCACAAATTCCAGCCAAAGTATGCCACTGGGGAGAAAATTGAAGTTCTCCCTCTTGTGAGAGGAGAGTTATGATGAAAAAATGAATTTATCCAACCATGTTTATATGTTAAATCCCGGATTAATTAACCAACAGTTGTGTCTTTTCACAATTTTGAGCCGACATGTCAATTTGCTCATTAAAATTAAAAATAAAATCAATTATTTACAAAATAACCCTCAAAGGGTGACGTCATGCCCCTTTAGGGCGACGTTAGTCGTCCTCAAGGAAACGTTGAGCTGGAGAGGCATGGCGCTAGGCCTCCAAAGGCCCTAGTCCTTGTCCACACATGCCAACATCATCGTCAAGACCTCCTCCATCAAACCCAACCCTAGGTGACATCATGGGATAGGAAGGTGTCCTCTAGGCCTCCAAAGGCCAACATCCAAGTGAGAGGAGGTGGAAATCCATCCTAAGGTCATGTCAGAGTGCCTCCAAAGGAAATGTCCTCTTTCTTCATTTTGAAATTGATCATCATGATCTTGCCCTAGGCATGGGTTATCTACACCCATCCTTGGGCTTCAAGCCCTCATGAAGGTTCAAACTAATCATCTCCTCATGAATACCTATCCACCGGGTCAAGGTCCTGCAAAGACAAACATGTATGCCCTCCAAGTTTCCATGAGTCACAAGTATCATAACAAGTAAGCCACATATAATAATCAAACCACTCAAGCATATGTATCAAATCCCCATTTTCAAACTAAACAAATTCTCAAAGATGTTATACAATTTGTCAAATTTAGGTGTGGGAGGGGTGTCAAGGCACCCTATTGGGTCAATCATTCCCCAGGTCCAAGGTATTTCTCGAGAGAAACTTATCTAAGCCACGTGTGAGTGTGAAGTGGATTGGGGTAAACTTCTGGGCATGGGGTTCATGACATACAAGAGTTTGTATTGTCTCATTTATGGGTTCCTTCGTAGAAGGTGAGTTGTCCTTTGTCCACGATGCAACATTTTTCCAAGCCCATTTATTTCCATTAATTAATTAAGGTCCAAACACTGGGCACTCTGGATGGGTTAATCGATTAGCTTTGGGGGGAAGTACCATAGAGTCAATTGAAGGGAGAGGTACAGATAGTGTGATGGGGGTATAATCTAGGTTTTAATGCACGTGTGTAGATCCCTCAACAAGTGGGACATCTATAAATGTGAAATTATGGTTTTCCATGTCTGATACTTTTAAGAGATAACGATTCATTATTTATCAAGACCTTTTGGGTGAGCATATTGAAGGTTTTATGTTTGGATTTTATCTTTTTCCAGCTACTTTCCCCTCTAGGCCTTTATCCTCGTCTTTCCATGAAATGAGGTATAATCCCTTCTTGGGTCAGTACACCCGAAAATCCAAAAAGATAAGGAGACATAAGGAAATAAGTATGAAAAGTGATAAGTATATGAATCTTCAAGGAACCCCCCAGTAGCACCCTATTCCCGAGGGTGACCAACTTACAAGGATAACATGACACACACCAAGGTTAAATAAGGCAAAGAGTATAAATTCCAAGCAAACATTTTATAATCAAGAAATATTCTTTGCAACATGTTCAAATTCTTTAAATATTAGAGTGACACTTACCATGATACCCTGACTCATTACCTCATGGAGAAAGACCCATTGCCTTATGGGACCAAGACAGTGTCGTGGATGTTGTTGCTACTGGTGATGTGTAGAATGCATAAAATGAAAAAGAAGGGTCCTTTGGGGCTATGCTCTATCCATCTAGATCTTGGCACTCCATGTCTGCAACTTGTGGTCCTCAAGAAATAATATCCTTAGTCACCCCTTGGTTTGGGGTAACACTTACCGTTTTGTGAGAACCCTCAAGAAAATGATGACTCCATTCAACATTCGATGACATTGTAAAAGTGGTTATTGTAATTTTTGAAAGCATGAATGGGATTGTAAGATAAATATCTTAACTCATCTTCTTCTTTTCTTAGTTTCTCTCCGCTTATCAATGGATTGCCTATTTTTCAAAACAATCTTTACCTGTGTTGTCCATGACAAGTGGCTTGAGATATACAATTACATCTTCCTTGGGTTCTAGGTATTCTTTTTTTTTATCACAATCCTCATACATGAATAGAGGATGAGTATTTATCAAACCCATATTTCTAGTTGGAGATTCAACAACCTATGATTGGAACATCATTTACCATCCTTCATCGAGAGGAAACATTGTCACTAAGGAATGATATAACATCCACCAAATTGTCCACTTTCTATTCTTGGAAAAAAGACTATGGATTATATGCAAGCAAAGTGTCACTAGGATTTATCACTATAGAAGGGAAAGCTTCCTTATCATATATAAATGTGTTTGACAAAGATATAATATCATAACCTTCATTACTTAGATCGACGTGTAGCATATCCATAATTAAAAACCATAGTTTTTATTTTTTACCTCACATGAAAAGAGCTATGGATTCCACAGAAGGCTATCAACACTAGAATGACAGATGCATTCTACATTTTTAATAAATTGAATGTGATGAAATCCGTTGCACTGAATTTCTAGCTAGAAATTATGTTATCTATATTGCAAGTGAAAAAAAAATGGTATTCCATTCGGTTTCAAAACATATTCATTTAGGAAGTGATTATCATAATTGTTTTGAAAGTCTAGACTCATTGTAGAGATCATAATTTAAAGTCGGTTGTGGCAATTAAAAAGTTATTTTTCTAATGGTTTTTGGTTACCACTTAAATGGATAGAAGTTCTGCATGCAATAAAGACTGGGAATAATAATAAAACAATCACTAAATAGAGGCTTCCAAACATGCACATGAAGTGTTCTCTCCATTTATATGGAGAAAATATTGAGTATTATACTTGACCACCAAATTCATTTTCTTATAAGGCTTGAACATCTTGAGAAAACCTTCAAGAACTGAGTGCATTAATTCCTTTCTTTTAAATCCTATTCCAAGTTGTAAGGTCATTCAAAAATACCAGTAAAAAGTTATCACATGGGACTCGTTAAAAAAACAAATTAATATATTTTCGATGGTGAACACATATTACCACATTTTTTTCCAAACTAAATGTTTGATACAACAAGAGTTGCTCACTTTTAGACTAGTTTTAACAAAGTATTCATAATTTTTAGAAATGAGCAACTTAGTGTGATTCGAACTAAGCATGTCATGATACACAAAGTGCAATTTTATCCCCCACTTCTAGGGATAACTAAAGAGATGATGTCTCGAGGCCCTCAGGTTGCAGACATAGAGTGTCGAGGGATAGATTGACTTGTGATGTCCACTTACACAGATGAAGACCCACTTCACCATCATACTTCTCTGGTTCATCATGATGGCATTCACCACATTAGCTTGTTTCTGGAAAATAGTGTGTCTTTCTCCATGAGGTACAAGTCAGGTATTGTGGTAAGTGTCACTTTAATACTTAAGGCATTTGAGTATGTTGCATTTAAAGTTGCTTTTTATTATAGAATGTATGCTTTGAAATTATGCTCTTTTCCATGTTTCACCTTGGTGGTTGACATTGTGCCCTAGTAAGTGGTCACCCTTGGGGAAAGGTTTACTACTCAGAGGTCTCCTTGACGAGTCATCGTACCATTCTCGTTCATACTTGTCATTTTTCACATTTAATCCTTTTTGTCTCCTTATCTTTTGGAATTTTTGGGTTTATTGACCCAAGAAGGGATTGATCCTCGTTTCATGAGAAGAAGGGGCTAAAGGACTCGGCAAAAGATAAAATCCAATCATAAACCTTCAATATGATCGCCCAGGGATCCCAAGGATAATTAAATTTCTCTCATAAGAAACTAATGGGACCCGTGAAAAATAACAATTTAAAAATGCCAACCAAGGTAGAGCATGTGTGGGAAATGTTTTTCACGCTTAGGTAGAAGTCCAACGCATTATCTTTAAATCGGGGAAGCACGGTGTGACCAGGGTAGAGTCAAGGTGGGAAATGTTTTCATGCTTAGGTAGAAGTCCCACTTGGCTTCAACCTGGAAAAATTTTAAATAATTAATGGAAATAAATGGGCTTGGAAAAAGGTTGCATTGAAAATGAAGGTGCAACACACCCTCTACAAAGGCACCCATCAATGAGACAATACGAACCCTTTTATGTAATGAACCCCATGCCAAAAAAAATTACCCCCATCCACCTCATATTCTTTACATGGTTGAGAGAGGGTCCACCTGGGAAACACTCCTTCACTTGAGGAATGATTCATCCAAAAGGTCACCATGACAACCCTCCCATACCTAAAGTTATCAAGTTGCATAGGGTCTTTGAGAACTTATTTAATTTGAAAAGGTAGTTTCATCCACATGTTTATGTGGCTCTTGTATTAAATTTTATTTATTTACATGGCTTAGAGAGGGTCCACCTTGGAAACACTCCTTGACTTGAGGAATGATTCACCCAAAAGGTCACCATGACAACCCTTCCATGCCTAAACTTATCAAGTTGCATAGGGTCTTTGAACACTTTTTTAATTTGAAAAGGTAGTTTTGATGCACATGTTTATGTGGCTCTTGTATTAAATTTGATTTTACTTGGCATGATACACTTGAATTGAGACCATTGGAGGGTGAATTAACTTGTATTTGCAGGATCTTGCTTGGTGGAAATTTTGGAGGAACAAGCCTAGCTTGGGCCTTCATTGGGGCTTGAAGCCCACGGGTTGAATGTCATGACCTACACCTTGGGAGAAACTAGAAGATGGACATTTCCTTTGGAGGAAAGAAAAATCATCTTGGACGATGAAACCTAGCCCATCTCAACCCAACATTTGGCCTTGGAAGGTCAAAACATCATCTTGGAGAGCTTGAAGTCACCCTCGGTCTAGGATTTTGATGATGGTGGTGAAGTTTCATGATGGCTTGGCATGATTGATGAAGAGGAGAATGCCTAGCATGTTGAAACATGGCCTTTGGAGGTCCAACATCTCCCTCAACAACCTAATGACTTGCTAGAGATGCCAAAACGTCACCCTCTAGGGGCATGACGTCAACTTTTTAGGGTTTTTCTTTTGTGTAAAATCAAATTATAATTTGTAAAGGGGAAATTAGAGGAGTTCGGACTCCCCAATTGTATTTTACCCAAAATTTATGTGGACAAAACTCTTTTTATATGACCTAGTATAAATAAATGTCATTTCACATTTCATTTTCACAACTCGCTTTCTCTTGAGTGAGAAAGACTTGGATGAAATTTTCGCCCTACTTGGGAAATTTTCTACACTGGCTCTTTGGTGTAATTTGTTCATGTATCTTCTTCTCTTGTGGATCAATGCTAGGCGCTATATCTTGGAGGATAATTCTTTGTGTGGTGGAATATCTTGTAAAAACTAGGGTTTACATGCATATCTCTTGGAATTGGTAAGATTTTCTACAATTTGTATGTTGTCTTGTTAATTTCATGGTTATTTTGTTTAACTCTTGGAGAAGTATAAGGGAATACAACCTCCATCAATATATTTCATTCTCTTGCTATTGAATTCTCTTTTTAAAGGATTTCTATCGGAAGTAAAAGGGATTACACCCTGATAGAGATTTATTTTTGTTAGGGTTTGCTTGCTCTAGGAAGTTAAAGGGATAACATCCATAGAGAAGTAGTAAAACCTAACCTTACACTAGAGACTCCATTTCTCAATTGAAGAAGGCACTAATATATTGCACCAGAGATTGTATATTCATGCAATGGTAAATGTGGATATTGATGTTTCAAATTTTTCAAGTGGTTAGTTATTTTCTGCATGTTAAAGGCTTTATAATGCCCTAGGGGCATCTTTTTTTGGCAAATATTACTTATCGTTTTAATAAAATTTAGGTTAAAGCCATTAGGGTTGTAGAAAACTACTCTCTCTTCAACTTTTACTACTCTTTCTACCACAACTGAAAATTTCAAGTAAATCTTGTTAATTAATCTACTTGTTAAGGGATTTATTTTCAATGCTTTGCTTGTGATTTTATGTAGCTAGAACTTGATGTTGTAGCAATTTTTTGCTACAGCTATAAGTCTGCCCTAATACTTTTCTGATAACTTTATTTACCAGCCTTATTTTATCATCAAAGTTTGTGCTTAAGTATTGGAAAATTATATGCGTGTTTAGTGCTTCATTCTCCAATAAATATTTGGTAATTTCGACAATTAATTTTGTAGTAACTAGCTCTTATCATTGTTGATATATGTTATTATTTATTGTTTTAATACAGGATAGAAAGCTTCACTTGATTGTAAAGGTTCTTTGACCTTCGTGTTATTTCCCTCCTCTTGACATGAATGGCCATGAGGAATCGATTCCTCAATGGGTGTCAAGCAACAGGATTAGTTCTTGTTGTGAATGGGTCGAAAGCCCAGTGATACCCTGGAAAGGAATTGGAAGATTTCCTAAAATGGATAAGTCCAAGTTCAGACTATCAACCTGTAGAAATCTCATGTTCTAAGTTGGGTTGAATCACAGTCGTTGAATTCAGCGTGGAAATTAAATATCAGCCATACGTCGAAGGGTGAGATCGTCGAAAGACATCAAGGGACTGAAGATGGGATTGGAGAAGAGTTTTGATGACGACAGGGGGGGTTGTAGACCTTAGATATGTCAGAGGACCCCTCTCAGTCGTTGGATATTCTAGAATACACATCGACAAAGAAATACTTGAGGGAATGGGAGTCAATGATCTGGAAAAGGGTGGACCGGGGGATCTCAGTCGTCGATCTGTCGAAAATAGCCTCGAATAAATCTGAGTCATTGATGTGATGTACATTTTCGTCGGAGAACAAAGAGGTGAGAAGTGAGAGCCGATCCAGGAGAGTGGAAACAATGATAAGGCACAAGGTTTTACAAGAACCGTCGATCAATGTGTAGGTGAGAATCAACCTCCACCATATATCTCTAGAATGACCCACTTAAGTGATAAGGGGGGGACGATGACATCATGTGATGCAGCCTGCCAACTTGACAACTAGTGTGTCCTAATAGTGACACGTGTCATCGGAGGAGTGATCAAGGGATGTTAGTGTCCAAGAAGAGGTCGGAAGCCTTATTACCTTGGATTTAACCTATACTATAGGATATGGATACTGAAAAATCCTAGTCATTCGTCGAAGGAATACGAGCTTATCCCATAGGATGGGAAGGAGACAAGTATTGTCATCGATAAGAAGTCAGGGTTGGAGACAACCGTTGATTCGTCGGAGGTGATGACAATGAGATATGGACCATCGTATCTATATGTGTCGTCGTTGAAGCATGGGAGGTTGGTAAGGTCACGCGTTGGCCAATAGTGTCGACGACAATGAAGGCATGGGGAAGATTTGAATCGTTGATCGGTGTAGAGGATAGAGTGAAACTCAGTTGTAGATTACCATAGGATTTTTTTCATGTGAGGAGAGATAATGATGACATCATAACGACATGGTGTGCCAATTTGGCTGCTAGCATGTCTCTAAGTGGTGATAGGTGTCACTAAGGAATTGGCCGATGGGACAAAAAGGGGGCCCCGTTGGGAGAGGAGGTCCTTTGGACCTTCGCTTTAAAACCTAATTGTCAGATTATGGGCTAGGAAATATGTACCATTTATCCCAAGCACATTGTTGTCTGGAGTGGATGGTTAGTGAAGTTGGGGTGTAGACTCCAAAGTTCCAACAACGATAAGGGCAGTGATGTGAATAAATAAGGGTCGTTGACTGGCATAGCGGCAATATTTAATCTTATTCATAGATTGCCTTAAGTTCCAGTTAAGTGATCAAAGATGTGATGATGTCATGTAATAGGCGTCAACTGTTGAATGGTCAGAGGGACTAGAGTGGCCCTGAAAATCCAAGAGGTTCTTAGGTATTTGCTTATGACCTAGGCCATCGGATCTAGATGTTGTTAGATCCTAGTCATTCGTTAGAGGAGGGAAATCGGAGGTCTGGAGAGAAGGCAAGAGAAATGTCCCTGATAACGAAATCGTCATCAAAGTGTTGAGGACAAGATTTTCCTAAGAGTGCGAATGGAAATGGAGTGTCGACGATTACAAGGTAGCCCGAGAAGAAATGATATTCGTTGATTCGTTGAAGGGGATGAAGGTGAGATCTGGGTTATCGATCTAGGAAGTGAAATCGTTATAGCTTCGTCATCAGAATCTAATAAGTTGGGGTGATCAGTAACTCCATGGAAGGAGAACCCCGACGACGATGAAGACTGGTTTAAGGGATCGGGGCCATTTTTCTAAAGGGCATGATGAGCCAGAAAGTATGCATGACACCAATGTCACATAGGAGAGCATGAATGATGGGGATCCATGTGGCTACTACGTGGCAATGGGATGGATTTGATAAATCAAGGCCTGTAAATTTTGAGAGGTTGTAACTTTTTATTCCGAGATCGAAATTGGGCGTGCTTACAGTCATTGGAAATCTCTTGATGACTAGAGTCCATCTATGGGGTCGATTGACATAAATGAATTGAGTAGGAAATAAGGAAATTTTAACACCCTATCAACCGAAGTAAGGATTAGGGAATAGAGTCTCTTACATCTTTGACTTCTAAATTTTACTTTGGTCCTTACCCATGCAGGGGTATGAAGAGAAAGTTTTTGGCTGTAATTCAGAATTGAATTAATTGGAGGTGTGGGGACTAGCTACTCAAGTTGACTTCTTTTTCAAATACTTTATCAATAAATTTGAGGAAGCGGGTTTACTGGATATTGAACCTACAAAATTATCACCAACTTGGAGAATCAAGAGAATGAGAGAGACTCACATTGCTAAAATATTGGATCATTTTTTGTTTCAGAAGCATTCCAACCATAAGAATACGTAAATGGGTTTCCACTAGGGGGGGATTCAAACCATTTCCTTGTGATGTTGGAAGAAGCTCTAGCTCAAGGGAAACCAACCAATCCTTTCAAGATGAATCTAAAATGGTTAAAAGAGGAAGATTTAGTCAATAAGATAAAAGAGATTAGGGAACCTTTTCATGATTCTTTAAGAGAATCAAATCCTCTTCAATTTCATGAGAATCTAAGAAGGGAAAAAAAGTTTGCAGTGATATGGTCAAAAGAAAAAAGGAAAAGGGATGATATAACTCTCAAGGAGGTGGAGGAAGCATTAGCATCTCTTTATAATAGTGGGGGCTTTAGTTACATTTCATAGAACCAGAAAGAAGAAATAAAACAACTAGAAGACAAATTCTACTAGATAAAGAGAAAGGTTGGAGACTTAATCCATACATTAATCATAAAATTCATTCAACATCAACCATCAAGATCCATACATTAATTCTAAAATTCATTCAATGTCAGGTTTATTTGAAAATTCATTTGATCGGTACATTAATTGTGCTTTTCAATTTATGTTGTTATTCATGATTCATTGATATACAAACTCATTTATTCAACATTCTATAACTAATTCTCTCGTTAATCATAATGTAAATAATATTCATGGATGATCAACTATATAAGATAGATCAACTTAGCTAACGAACTATCTCAAGGTGTGTCTATGGTGAGGGGACTTCTCTCTTTAGTATCTCTTTATTTCTTGAATGGTAATTGGACATTTTATGGATAAACTTTGTGTATAGATGGAAAATGATAGAACACACACACATATTCATTTTTGTTCTTATTTTTTTTTTTTAGTTGGGGAGAAATATAGTTGCTCATTCACTCATGTATTAAGTATTCCAAGTGATGACATTGATACCTTGATAACCTCCTTGTGGAATTCTCCCCTTCTTCCCTAGTTTTCCCTAATGGAAGATGATAGTAACCATTGACTAGAATACTCACTAGTAACCCTGAGGGACTCAATGGGTGACCCTCGAGACCTCAATCAATTTTTTCACAATATACTAATTGAGTTAACCCTTGGAGCTAAAATTGGAACCCATCTTTTTATAGACAATAAACTCATAAAGTAGCTCAGCCCACCCTCACACACTTAAGTGAAGAACAGGTTTGTTGATACCTTGCAAATACCATACAATAATTTGACTAAAGGATACATCAACAATGTGTATGTGTGCACGCACGCTAATCCGACTGAATAAAAGAATGAGTGGAGACATTGGAACCTATCCATTACCGGAGAAACGGGGGGACAAAACAATGCCACCATAGACAAACCAACATCTGCAGGACGATGAGAAGCGGCCAATGGAAGAAATCACAAAGCATAGCAAGTGAAGAATGCAATAAAAACATGTGATGCATTGATGCAGTCCACACGGGCTAAGATCCCTTGGCTAGGGTTTTGTGTACCACTTGTTGTGCATGGTGCTTATGTTGCAAACACTTATTTATCTGGTTTTTGTGCCTTTGATGAATAGTACACTATGGCAAGTCCTAAATAATCAATATGATATCTCAATGTTATACACTGAAATTGTGTGTCATTGTTAGATGTGGATTTGTGGTGACTTCATGGCTGAAACATAATAGATGCCAATGCAGAAACAAAGTTACCTCTAGTACAATGATGAGTGAAGATTGTGTGTCTTATTCCATATTTAGAATAGCCAAGCTTTTCTCACCATAGTCAAGTTTTATCAACAACTAATCAATTTATGTGACTTAGCAACTACAGAGTGGATTCTAATCTTGAAATGATCTTGGTATTCTTAGTTGTCTATAGTTTGAGTTGTAATTTATCCCCAACTGGAGATATCAAGGTTGAAGGTTGTTGTGCAGGAATATTTGAACCAGTACTCTTTAGCATAGTTAACTATTAAACTAATTGACTACACACCACAAGTTACAACACAGATTTGGACCACCTCTTCATATTTTTTAGGGTTTTCCAGCAACCCTAAGCATTGAGCTCACATTAATTTTAGAGGATGATATCTAGCTCAAGTGTCGATTGAATAGGAACTCCATTACTAAGGTAACACGGTTATTCTTTGATGAAAAAAAAATCACTCTCACCATGTGTAACAATGAGACATGTATCTCCAAAACCTTGACCATATGGAAAATGGAATTGATTACAAAGTGTAGATTTTCCACCAATAATCCTAGCACTGGGATCAACAATTGTTCACAGCCTTTGTTCGCTATACACCTTTTTATTGTTTAGATTTGTTTTGTGTGCATAGATGATGGAGGAGGAGTCAATAGATTTTCCAGAAGATCCATTGGAAGGCCAACATATCTGGTCTAGTCTAGTGATTAATCCATTCGGGTATGCATCAACTCCTACTCGCATAATCCACCTAGGAAGAAACCCATTAAAGGAGGAGACCTTGGAAATTATTGATGAAATGGTGAA